>JABUQX010039649.1:35000-40000 GCA_015478945.1 Trachelipus rathkii
TGCCATTTTTTTTACAGTTGTCACCACCACTCACGGGCCGAGCCCTATTCAAGGAAGGGGTGTTGCACACCACAGACATACGTCAACTAACGCAACTAGGCAGATGAGCACAAACGCAGGCTTTAAAGTGAGAGATTAAATTCAACAGGAAACACAGAAGATGGAAGAGAATTCCACAGAACAGAGGTAGCAGGAAAGAAGGAAGCACCGCAGCGAACTAGCCTGGAGCTACCAATATTAACACAAAACTCATGCGCTGACACAGCACCCCTTGTGCTACGAGGGCGTCGTAAAGGTGGTGGTACGCGAGTGATAAGCTCCCTCGAGCACCTGCCGCTGCGGTAAATACTATAGAAAAGAGATATAGCACCTAGTAACATCGCGCCGCAAAGATAGAGGGTCAAGTGAGCTGGAAAGGGCAGAACAGTTTATAATCCTTTTGGTCTTTGACTCGACCCTATCCAAAAGCCGGGTGAAACCAGAACTCCCAGTTTCTTTGAGTCCGCCTTAGCAACCGTTGTGAGGTGATGCTCGGCCAAGATAAGTTTCATGTTATACTAAGGATATTAAGCTTGTATTGTCAACAGACAATACAAATGAAACTATCGAAGAGAGGTAGGATAGAGGGTTGAGAGAGATGTTGTAGAAGGTTTTTTAAAGAATTAAATTTCACAAGGTTGAGACCACTCCCACCCAGAAATTATATATATTATATATATATATATATATATATATATATGGATTAGCTTTAACCTCATTATCTCAGGTCTGGTAAATCCTAAGACAAATTCTGAAGTAGTTCTGTGGAAGAGCCCTCGTCCAGCAAAGCGAGAGACCCAGGTTCGTATCTGGTCGGGTGAGAGAATGCGAGCTGCTTTCTCCTTCGTCTTTACTCGGATGTAAAAATGAGTACACCTCCTACTTGAGTAGGGTTCCGCTTCCAGTGAGTAAAAAAAAAATAAATAAAAAAAACATTGTAAGATCAAATTTTGTTAATTAAACTTTGCTTCAAAATATATTACTTCAACTTAAATTTTTGTTATAATTTTATATCAAAATCACTGAAAATGTCATTTTTTGCAATTTTTAGGATTGTTTGAATTTTGTGGTAGAGTTCCACCTTTAACAATTGTTTAATTTGAAAAAAATTAATTTAAATCTTGCACACTTTTATTTTTTTACAAATCGTTCAAAAATAACTAAGTGGTTTCGAAGCATCTAGAAGTAATATTGTTTTATTTATTATTTAATAAAACATATGAATGGTATAACTTACCTGGTTTTGAACGAAATCTCCAATGAAATAGATCAAGTATATTGCATGATAACATAAAACAATTTGTATAATTAAGGAATATGCTTTCAATTTTCCTCTTAAAAATGCATAAGTTGCATAAAATCAGACGATCGAAAAATAAAAAATTATGCTGAAAAAAGCAAAGTTAGCTTGATGTTCAAACTGCTTCTTAAGCTTAGCGATATTTTTAAGTTTCTTCGCTAGCATATGGAACGTTTGTATCTGTTAATCTGGTTCTATACATTTCTTTTCCCGTATGTTGACATTTTGTTTAATATTCCGGCTACTCGAAAAGGGTTTTGGTACCAAGGATTGTAGATACTTAAAAACTTCCTTTTTCAAATTGTTGACAATAAAACAGTTTATAAGGCTAATAACTAAGGTAGTTAAAAAGCATGATATTTCTTCTAGTACTTTTACAATATAAGTGATTACAATTTGATCAAATATATTCAATGTATCAAAACATAATTGATAGATAAATAATCCCAAATATGCAATGAGTATAAACATTCCGAACTTGAAGTATTTTCTGTTCACTCTCTTAAGAGTAAAACAAAGTCCAAAGCTGTTCCTAGAAATGAAACGGGTAGCCCATTTGCTCTTTGAAACCTGCCAGAAGTGTAAAATTATTACGAAAAATGACCGAGTACAAAGTGAAAGTTGTTCAAAATCTGTATCAAATCTTTGGTATTGTGAGCCGAAGTGGTGTATCCTTTTTAACATTAAATACAATAAAAGGATCGAATACCAGAGATACCAACCTAACCAAAATTTTGAGATTTTCAATTTAATTAGTTTTTCATTTTGATCCATGAGGTGCCATGGAGTTTTTCCAAAAATTCTCCAATAAATTAAAACTATGCTTATGATGAAACTCGACATATCCATGTCAGTTGAACTACTGATAGAATTTCCTCTCCCTTTATGCTCTATCATTTATTTTGCAAAATATACACAAATCAATATATTATCCATTGCGTACAAATTTCATCAAACTGCCAAAAATAAGAATGATAATAATGGGTTTCCTAATAATTCCGTTGTAAACATATTCTGAACAATTTTATTTAATCCAATTGCTAGAAAAATAACCTTCAATAAACGTAATAATTACATACTTCATCTAATATGAACATTTTATTCATAATATAAGAACCTTTTTAAATTATTTGGAAATTAATTTCCAAACTTAGTGGAAGAATTAACATTAAATTGACCATAATTTATTTTTGGCAGAATATTGTCAACACTTGAATGAAAATATTATCGTTAATTTTATTATATGCAAATACTGATCTTACATGAATGTCAATATTAGGGTTGGCCTAGCAACGGATCACCAGCCATTTTTTATCCTACCGTGCCTCACCTCTTTTGCAATGTGCACCGCACCGCACAGCATATGCTTTTACAACAGCACCACACAATGCTTCGGCCAATCATATTAAATAATTACGGGATTATTTATAAACTTTTGATTGGTCTACATTTAAAAGGTAATGAAAGGTTTTCATTGTGAAAATTTATCTCCCTATTTAATCTGACCATTGCCTAACGAGTTTAATAATAAAAAAAAAATATCAACGTTCTATGATAAAATCGATAAGAAATCATAGGGCACTATAAGATCAAACCCATAAGGCACTAAAAGATCAAACCCATAGGACACTATAAGATCAACCCCATAGGGCACTAAAGGAACAAACCCATAGAGCACTATAAGATCAAATCCATATCGCACTAAAAGATCAAGCCCATAGGGAACTAAAAGATCAAACCCATAGGACACTATAAGATCAAACCTATAGGGCACTATGAGATCACACCCTATAGATTCCATGAAAATACTGCAGATGATTTTAGAATTTTTGTTACAAGGCCATATGAAATTTCCCATAGCTTCACATGGGGTAAACCTTGAGTGTCCTATGTAAAAACTTTTGCAAATATTACAATAGTTACACTGAAATCTACAATGAATTTTTCCAGCCAAAAAGTCAATCTACAGGAAGTGGTTAAAAAAAGTAATTGGCCGCCGGGCCATTGTTTAGGATTTATATGAATTAGATTTAACCTCTTTACCTCAGGTGTGGTAAACCCTAGGACAAATTCTCAAGTAGTTCTGTGGAAGAGCACACGTCCAGCAAAGCGAAAGACCCAGGTTCGTAATTGGTCGGGTGAGAGATGTGAGCTCCTCTCTCTTTCGTCTTAACTCGGATGTAAAAATGAGTACACCTGCTACTTCAATATTGTACTGCCAGTGAGTGGCGGTGATATGTAAAAAAAAATAAAAAAAAAAAAAAAAAAAAAAAAAAAAAAAAAAATAAAAAAAAAAATAATAATTTAAGATGAAATTTTATTAATTAAACTTTAATTCAATATATAATTATAACTGATATTTTTATATCAAAATCGCTGAAAATGTTATTTTTTGTGATTTTTTCTAGGGGGAGGGGGAGGGGGAAGCAATTTATTTAAAGTTTTTGAATTTTGTGGGAAAGTTCCACCTTTAACAATTGTTTAATATGAAAAAAAATTACTTCAAATTTTTTACACTTTTTTTCTACAGGGTTTTCAAAAATGACTTAGTGGTTTCGAAGCATCAAAAAGTAATATTGTTTATTTTTTTATTAAATAAAACATATGAATGGTATAACTTACCTGGTTTTGAACCAAATCTCCAGAGGAATAGATCAGGTGTATTGCATGTCAAGATAAAACAATTTGTATAATTGAGGGATATGCCTTCAAGTTTTGTATTAACATTACATAAGTTTCATAAAACCCGCCGACCGAAAAATAAAGAATTATGCAACAAAATCCAAAGTTAGCATGACGTTCGAATTGTTCCTTAAGCTTAGTGATCTTTTTAAGTTTCTTCGATAGCATCTTGAATGTTTGTATCTGTTCATCTGGTTCTATACATTTCTTTTCCCGTATGTTGACATTTTGCTTAATATTCTGACTACTTGAAAAGGGTTTTGGTTCCAGGGATTGTAGATACTTAAAAACTTCCTTTTTCAAATAATTGACAATAAAACAGTTTATAAGGCTAATAACTAAGGTAGTTAAATAGCCTGAAATGTCTTCTAGAACTATTACAATATAGGTGATTACATATTGATAAAATATATTAAATCTAATAGCAATACATATTTGACAGATAAATAATCCCAAATATGCAAAGAGTATGAACATTCCGAACTTGAAGTATTTCATGTTCAAGCTCTTAAGAGTAAAACGAAGTCCAAAGTTGTTCCTATAAATGAAACGTGTTGCCCATTTGCTTTTTGTAACCTGCCAAAAGTGTATAATTAATATGAAAATTGACCGAGTTGAAAATAAAAGTTGATCAAAATCTAAATCAAATCTTCGGTATTGTGACACGAAGTTGTATATGCACTTTAACATTAAGCACAGGAAGAAGACTGAATACCCAAGAAGCCAACTTAGCCAAAATTTTGAGACTTTCAATTTTATTCTCTTTTCATTTTGATCAATAAGGTGCCATGGAGTTTTTCCCAAAATTCTCCCAATAAAATAATACTGTGCTTACGAAGAAACTCGACAAATCCATGTCAGTTGAACTACTGGTAGAATTTTCTCCCATCTTATTCTCTATCATTTAATTGTGCATAATATACACAAATCAATATATTATAAATTACGTAAAAATTTCATCAAACTGCCAAAAAAAATA
>JABUQX010039650.1:5000-45944 GCA_015478945.1 Trachelipus rathkii
AACTAACATCTTGTGAAAGGACGGGCATACGTGACGTCACACATCTTTTAGAGAACTGTTCCGCCTAAGAAAGAGCGGAAGAAATATCTATTATTTCAGATATCACACGCCGGCTAACTGTCCCTCAAACAAAAAGACTCTAAAATTATCATATATGGTTGTAAAAGTTATTTGTAACCAAAAAACAGAAACGCTTCTTAAGCTTTATTGAACAAACAAGAAGAGTTCAACGGTAAACTATACAAGCTGATGACAACAATAAATTGAGATCTTATTATGACCACAAATAGGTAACTACATAACATATTGTACAATGTTATAACTCATCTGATATCTGATCATACACGCATTATAGGATATTGGTCCATATTGGCTAGGATTGTGCTAACAAATTTGCGGAATTTCCAAGTAATCGAAAATAGATAATGAGTCCTCTCAAAGTCTCAATTGTACTATATATAACTATAATGAAAAATTCTTGTATACCTTATATACTAGTATGGCAGAGTCAAACTCAGAGTGTTGATAGTATTATCAATAGCTTCCCTCAGCTGATCAAGATAATTAGAGCTTCTAATCTCTATTTTAATATAATGATAGATATTATTACTTAATCACCCTAGTGCAAAAGCAGCATCAACTAATCTATGATCATCCTTATCTTTGGAGATTTAAATAAGTATAATATTAGTTATTTTGTATGTATTATTTGGTAAATTACAATACTAATTTCACTAACATTTATACAAGCTGAAAAGTATATATTATACAGTTGTACTTGATAAATCCACTTTAAAAAAGAAATATAGAAAGATTATAAGTATTATGATAATATATGATTTAATAATACAATAGAACCCCTTGAGAAATGTTATAACTGGCGGGTCTTTTGTTCAATAGAGTTTGTGATTTGCGTAAGATTTCGCAAGGCGATTTTGCGGACGAAACGAAACGGGTGCGAAGAAGACCATACACAATTCGAAAAGATACAAACTCCTGACTGAGAGACTGTGAACGATAGGTACTTGAGATGTTGACACCTAACACATACCGTGACAACCCACGACAATTTCACACTCAAATTTTAGTGTTTTCTGGAGAGTATTTCTGCAACGCGTCATTACGTTCATCATTTTCACACTCTTTTCGGTTTCAATATCTCCTGAAAATTTAACAAAAACTCACATCGCCTTTTGATAGACATCTAAAAAAATATCTCAATTTGCAGCATCTCTGTATTGAGCAAGAACATCTATAATGTAACAAAGCTCGATCAAACCCTCGCTTCTCCTATCAGCAAACACAGTAGAAGAGTGTATTTCCAAATAAGAGATATTCGTACCGAACATGTAGTGATGCTTTCAGGGAATAACTAAAAATGCGGACAATTATGTAGACATACTTAACCTATTATCATTATATTTGATTTATATATATGTCTAAATATTTCACACTCTTGTAATTCATGAATAAAACTTGAGTTGTTATTTTGTTAACAAATATATATATATATAAAGTATATCAATGCTCATCTACTGAATAGTCATTAAGTACCTATAATTAATTGTGGTAAAATGAGTAAGCTCCTAGATTCATAGTATACTCGAAAGTTTTTATATCATCGTACTTTAGCATTATAACGTATTTGATAAATGAGATGGAGGTTGCTAACTAACTACATATAGTATATAGCAATTTGGTTAAAGGAACTAGCTGTTATGCATTCACAATTAGCTTAACAAAATTAATGCTTATAATTACTTATCATTGAACATCATAGGAAGTCTAATAGTGTCTGCACAACAGCCAATAGTTGGACTTAATCCTAATCAACCTATCTACGAAAAATAAGAGTGCCACTGAGGATGTGCAGGATTTAGAATCATCTGGCAATTTTGGGTATCATGAATTTGCTGAGTTCTATTGCAATTTTGACATTGAATTTAAATTGTCTCCAAAATAAAATAAATTAGCCATAATTTTGAAGAATTAGTTAACGAAAGTATAAAAATCTTTGAGCTGAGAGCAACTCGTGCCATTTCAGATCGAAAGAAGTTTTTTATGAAAAGATGCAGACAAGTAGCATTGGTGTTTCCGCGCGAAGTTGGCCTTACACTCCTTCTTTTCTGAGATATGAACGGTTTTACTAACATGGAAACAGGGTACAATTGGGGAGCCTCTATTAGTAGTGAGCTCAAATTCCTTAATTTCGACGTGACTCCTACAATCAAGATAATCATTAGTGTGTGTTACGACTCCTTTCAAACTCGGGGAACAGTGGCAAGGCAGATATGGGATTTTGTCTGTCGACCGTCATTTAATAATTGAGTTTCGCCACACGAGTGAACATGGCCTACATCAATCTCCTCCAATACTATCATAATATCAATCTCGTAATAATAATAATACATCAGGATCAATGAGAGTGATATCCTGAATTTGTCATTCATAATCGAATAATAAAATATCTAGATAATTAGATAATAACGTAATAATCACTAATAATAGAGTAATAATAACTCAATAATAGACATAATCTTATAATAAGAGATAATCTCAAACTTCAGCGCAAATCCAATGAATAATCACAGTCCGCCCCGGTGCGTCATGCACCCTAATAAAATAACTGAGACTCACTATAATCCATACTAAATCACTACTCATACAGGATATACGTCAGTTCTATAATACCAATAAGATCAAATAATTCAAAACGCGTAAGGATTATAGTGGTAAATAATATTTATACTACATAAGCAGTAATAATAATTAATTACCCACTCACCATAAGTGGGCCAACTGTGGCAGATTATCGGTAGGATAATAATTTAATAGTGTGCCCAAATCATTAATATACATTAGCAAACTAACTCAATCCAAAATTTCTTCCGTCTCCGAGCAATATATATATAATTCATGAAATTAAATTATGATTTTAAAAAGAAAAGGAATAACAAAATAAATAAAAATTGCTCTAGATACATTAGCAGCTGTTATTACTCATATCGCTACCTGAGCAAGTGGTTAAAATAAATAATTTTTTATTTCTATTATATGTGCGAATTAATGAAAGGTTTAATCCAGTAATTTTTACTTAAATTTAATGAGACTAATAATATATATATAATTAAAAATAAATTAAATTATATTTAAATATGATATATAAATATTATACTTTTAAAAATAAACATAGAGTAAAACATAAATATATATATAGTAAAAGGAATAATTAATGTATTTAAAGAATTTTTTTTTGTATATTGAACAATAAAAATTTTTATAAATATGCAAAAGAGCGAATTTCATTTGTTTGCAACAGAAGCATTATCCACGTTTTCATTAATTTGGATTGTAAATTTTAATCTCACAGTGACTTCACTCCCTTTGAATATCTTTAGAAGACGTTTCAAGATCCGATAATATGAAGACAAAAAGGGTAATCAGTAGAAGAAAAAAGATAGTGAGCACGTAAGAATATTATAAAGAAGAAGAAGAAAAGAAGAAGTTAAGTTATACGTGTATAGTAACTGAACAGCATACTTCATCCTTTTCTCTTTCCCACAGTTAGTTAAATAATAGAAAGGGTGTTCAAAATAGAATAGATTAATATATTCGATAATTTTAAGAGTATAATAATTAATCAATCAATTATAATTTATCATAAATTAATATTTATAATTAAATAATAAATATAATATAATTAATTCAATAATCAAATTATAATAATTAATAATAAAATTATATCTATAATATTAAATTAAATTATATAATAATATATAATTAAATAATTATTATTATAATTATATAAAAATAATATTAATTATATAATTAACATAATAATTATCCAGGAAATATTTATAATTAAATATCATAATATTTTCAACAACCATAATTAAATAATTCTACTTGTATCTACTTTGTATTACTTATGTAATCTACTTTTAATTAATGTCCAGTAATAATGTTGACATGTTTATAATTATAGAGTAATAATAATAATTAATTAAGAGTAATTAGACACCATTAATTTTGATTATTAAATTCTAATTAATTAAATCTTAATTAACAATATATAATTATAAATTTCAAATTATAAATATATCTAAATTTAATAAACTTATAAAATTACAAAATATTAGTTATTGATTCATGATGGATTAAGGTTTGTTCATATTAATAGCTTCAGGCTGATCCCCATCTTAGTCATTCATTAAATTAGCTTCAGATCGAAGCAGATTAAGTAATGAGTTTTTCTTTGAATGAAGATGGAGATTTGAACAATACCCGAGCATAAAATGAAAAGAGTACAAAGGAATAGTAGTTAGATTACTAACTCAATAAATAGATATTTTAATTGCCGCTCCAATGGTTTAATGTTCTGTAGGTGTCAATTAACTGTAGGAAAAAGATGCGACTCGATGGGTCTGGTCTTATTTGGGTAAATAAATATTCATAATAAAATATTATCATTTATGAATTTAAACTATATTGATGAAATTACTTATTATAAAAATATATTGAATAAAGTGTGTTATATTGAGATTGGGAGTAGCAACGGTAGTCTTGAACGGGGGGGGGGGGGGGTGCAATATTTAATAGAGTAGTAATTTAATCGGAGAATAATAGATTTTAATCTTATCCAATTTTAGTGTCAATATCATGGGAATGGAAAATGAACTAGATAAACATATGAATATAGTAGATGAGACTTTTCAGGCAGATACGAATATTTGTCGTGACAATAATTAAAATTAATACGAATATCTAGATGAGTTTCTCAAACAGATGGACTCTCTGCAATTAATTTTTTTTAAAATGAGATTTATTATTATATTGGTATATTATGGAGCTACTAGCTAAAGGAAAACGCGTGTAATTCACGGGATGATTTGGAATAGAAGTCCCGAGGAGGGTAAAGGACTGCAAATCAGGAATATTTAGCTGTTTGAACAAGAGTACTGAGTTAGATTGTGACTCACTTGTAGTTATGATTATTACGTTGGTATTTATTTTAATTCGCATATCTATAGTTGGGAAGGTTTGAGAGAGACCTGAGGTGCAGCACATGCAGATGCTGCACAGTTTAGGAGGAAACGAATTTCACTTCAGTATTTAAAGGCTGTTACAATTTAGGATTCGTGTTATCTGGCTAGTGTGATAGGGCTAGGGTTCGACTAAACATGATCGCTTGGGCACTTTGTGTCGTGAGCTCACTTTTGCTGACAAAGGCGTTTTCTTCATCGTTTGTATGCGAATCTTAATACCAAAGTTTGGTGCCAAGGGATGGTTTTTACTGCTTGAAGTTTTATGTGTGGAGTAAATTTCATGCGGGTGGTAAATAATCGATTTTCAGTGTAACCGCTCATAGGAGGTATAAATAGGTATGAGTTACATAATTGAGTTAAGTGGCTGGTGAATTACACATATATGACTCTCAGTTAAGCTTTATTGTTGTGGTTCTATTAAGAGCAGAGCTATGTTTTCTTCGATGTTGCTAATAATATTTATATATGCATAGATGGTGAGCATGTGTTATGATAAGAATGTCATATCACACAGATGTCTTGTGATTGTCTGTCAAGATAATATACAAAAGCGTGTACACAAAGTGTATCTCATCGCATGAATTTTTAAGTATATAAGATTTTAAAGGATGATGTTCATTCTTCTCATAAGATGTTCGATAACTCAACATCCACTGCATGTGGTCTATTTTCTGTCTTGAAATAAGCTACTGTAATTAAGTATTAGTAGGGTCGTCTATTATTAAGTTTAAGTTATTGACTCTAAAATTATATTACCTCTATGATGTTTTCTGAGCCTAACTCTACTCCCCAAACACCCACTGACCAGCGATATCGCCTAACACTCTACCCTAAAATTCAACGGACTGCATAGAAAATATTATATTACAAAATTAGGCAACTCATTGATGACACTGAGATGTATGGTGTAAAATACGATAAGTTGTGATAATTAGTATCATAAGTAGTGATTTAATCAATTCTTGGCACTGGTATACTAATAATATAACTTGCCTGTGGTACTTGTAACTAGTGTTGAGTATTAGCCTCTATTGAACGAGCATGAATAGAGGTGGATCATCCTACCAGTTGATGCTTCATGTTTGCCCTAGAATTCTCATTCAGTGCCAGGTATAAGTCTTATTAAAGTAAAGATAGAGAGCATCATTACAGTATGAATAACGGTTCAGCTACAATAAGCGCCATTTAAAGAAATTGTGCTTTAATGCGTTAAGTTATCCTTATGTGATTATAGCACATTAACATGTGTATATATAAAATAATATAATATATATTCTTCCAAAAGTACCCTTCACAAGGCAAAGGTTCGTGTTAGTTAAAGTATAAACCGTCAGTATAATTTAATATAGTCGGTGGAAAGCTGCAGAACGAGTATATGCGCTTGGTACCCTTGAGTAGTAGGGCGGCAGATTTGCAAGGGGTGAATATAGGGACCAAGAGTTCTACGAGGTTATAAAAGAATAACGTTTGACCATCCGTTAAATAAGGCATAGGAAATTGAAGACTACTGTCGTACCAGAAAGATGTTTACGAAATGTATGAGGAGTAGATAATGCCTCATGAGAGTGAAATTATTGTCAGTAAGCCCGGAGAGGCGATGTCGTGCTTGGAATTATTAAGGGAAAGAGTTTCTCATTGCTATGAGAAATGCTTGCAGTAAGACAAAGACCTTCCAACTGTAAAGCGCAACCCATGATGAAAGAGAGGGGCTCTCTTCTGTCTCATATGTGTGTGAAGGTATCATAAGATTTGTACTTTTGCTTGTGTAGGGAGTAGATCTAGTGTTATGGAACTTGTGGTATGCACTCAGTCTAGCTTAATTTGATACCTTTTTTTGATCTTTGATGCCAAGAGAATCTCAATCCAAAGAACACTTTTTGTTCCTACTATTAATCAATTAACATGACCTGGCCATTTTTGAACAAAGGAGACGCGATGCAGCATACAGCCGTTGGAAGTATTAGTAATTTTACCGTCCAGAGATAGTGTTATCGCCATAACGCTGGCATTGTCGATTATACTCCAGCAGCCTGGGCATTTTTTTGCGCTTTAAAATAAATATTGAGGCAAGGTGTGCGCTCTTTGACAGTGTAGAATATTTGTAAGTTGTGGAGTGAGGTCTCAAACCCTCTCGTGGTGCTGATAAACGGCGACGATTCATAGTATGGTTGCTAAATATATATTCTTTAATTTTATACCCTTTTGACAGGTGCGCTAAGGGGTACTAAGGTCATAGTCATAGGCTTTGGGTATAAATATTGTACAAGCAAGTCTCGCTGGTAGAAGGGAAATATATATTTTTCAGCGTGTTTGTGAATACAGTGGAAAAATCATTTTTTTCTGTTCATGAAAGCGCATTACTATCTACCCTGACAGCATAATTTCACCTTTCTGTTCTAAAGAGACATAGTCCTTTGGATGTGTTTGGTTTATTTTCATTTGAGTGGATAAGAATGATGCAGATAATAACACGTGAAGAGATGTGTGAAGCCTAGTATCTCTTAATCGGTTGTAGCTCTCTATTCTTCGTGAGTGTGTGGGTAGTAACTGCGACTAGGTGGATAAAGAGAAACATATAGTGCACTCGATGGTGGTATAGAGGGAGGCTTGCTCTATAGACTTCTGCTAAAACCTGAGCTCTTATTCTTCGCAAGAATGTCACCTACTGCTGAATGTGAATGGTGTGTCGATGTGGCTCAGTAATTAACTGCTTCCTTGGAGGTCACTATTAGAATCGGAAGATATATAGTACATCTGCTATACATTTGTGATATAAATCGACTGAGACTATGTGTGTATCTGGCATTCCAAGAGGGGAGAGAACAGTTTTACATCGACTCGTAAAATCCAACACTTAAACCTGTTAGTATTGTGTGTGAGAAATCTTTAGTTCAGGAGATTTGCCTATACCGCGTCGTATTTTGTGTTAATTATCGCTTGTTACAAACTTGTAGATTGGTGATATATTAGAAGGCATGAGCGGGTTGCAAGACTCGAAGGAGCATTGATACGCGCATTTCTGAAGCAACGAAGGTTTAGTTCTATAATAAGGTGTGTGGGAAGAGAAAAAAGTCAAGTGGACAGGAGCAAAAGCATAGCACTGGAGAGTAACTGAGGATAGAGGATGCATGGGGCATGACAACAACACGCATTTGTGTATCTGTTTATAGTTGTTGAGAGTTAGGTTGCTTGTGGCCGCCAATATGTGTGGTAGTTGAATTTCCTTGATTTCTCTGTATAGCTAAAAGATAATATCGTTGTGTTTTACTATAAATAACACATAGAATTCTATATGAATAATCACAATGTATGGTAGCAATCTTGTGTAAATAGAGTACTGTATTAACTTTATTACATAGTAAAACTATAATATACTCGACAGAGACTATTATGGTGTAAAATGAGGTGTGCCGTTCTATATATCAATATGAAAGTAGAGACTGTTAATTAGTAGCGTTATACAGAACATTTACCATCAGACTATCATTATGTGTGCTCTAGTACAATTGGCTTGTGAACATATCGCACACTCACTCTCACTTTTCCATTGGTAACCATTTCACAGTGGTGACATTTGGCAGTCTTATGGCCTCGCACGAGCATTCTGACTCTCTAGAGCTCTCAACTGCTTAAGAAAAAAAGATCAGAAATAACTCTTAGTTTCTCACTTCTCTAGAGTGAAATCCATGTGAGCAATAAACCCTCTGTTTAACTCTATCACTTTCATCAGGTCAATGAGCTAATACTATATATCACATATAACATAAATGAGTGTCAGGCATCAGCCTCTGGCGGTACTCCAGGTCTTGGTGAGTCCTATTCAATCAAATGGTCTCATTATATATATTAACTCATCAGGTAATCCCACTAGCAAGCGAGGGCATCAATACTATACTTATTATTTTATACTACTGTAACCTTTATACTCACGGTGTCAGAGAATGTGAGGGTGAGTGCTGAAGTTTCATGAGTCGACGAAAGGCTATGGATATCAGGAGCTGTGCTAGTATAAAGGTGATGATAAACTATCTTATTTGAAACAGGTGAGAGAGGGGAAAGAGGATATATAGAAAGAGGATTGAAAAAAGGGTGAAATATAAGAAATAAATGGGACTACGAATATGGTTGAATACAAATTTTAGGCGTAATAAGTGCATAAAAGAGGTGAGTGAGTAGTAGGATAGGTGAAGAGAAGAAGAGGTGAGTAGTGCGAGGTAGATGAGAAGCGAGCACAGAGGGAGAGGACAAGTGAGGAGGGTAGAGAGACAGAGCATAGAAGCAAGAGGCTTGCAGGGTTAACAAACAGTGTGTTCCCCTCGTGAGAGGGTAGACAAAGAAGCAACGATGAGGAGACGTGATGAACCTACATGAGAATGAGGCGTCGCGGGAGAGACGCATTGAGACATAGCGACGTGGAAAAAATAGTAATTAGATCTTTGGAAAAGACAGATAAGTCACGACAAATTGAGGTACACACGTACACAGGGGCATCCGAACGATATATTCAATGAAAAGTTGTCTGTTGCTTGTTACGCATATCTGCAACACATCTGTGCCTTGGAAGAAGAGTCGTTAAAAAAGAATCGGCACTATGATATACCCAGTTATGTTTACTTATGTCCTAAACACATGCTGTTTCTGATTTATTCTCCCAGTCAAGATTCACACTATATAGCAAATAATAATAATATACCTCTATTAAGGAGATAATCTTTTAATATAATATATATATATAATATATTATTTATATCTAATATAATTATCTCTATTATCTATTATATATATATATTATATATTCATAAATATATATTATCTACATATATATATATATATATTATCTATATATATTATTATAATATTAATTTAATATATATATTTATATTATATATCTATATATCTATATCTATATATTCTTATTTCAATTATTCATATATTATTATTTATTCATTCATATATATTCATATATCTATATATATAATATTAATATATATCCATATATATATATATATTCTAATATTATATATTATATATATATATTCTATATTATATATATATTTTATTATATATCATATTCTATATTAATATTATTATCATAATTAATATGAATACTATATTAAATTTCATTACTTTTCATTAATATCTATATATTATATATTAATATATATTATCTATATACTATTAATATAAATTATGCTTAAATAATCTATATATTATATATTATTTTACATGATCATCACTAAACATAAAGTAAGCTTAATTTAATTATTAAACGTCTCTCTTAACTAATCTTTACTTAATAACCAATTATATATAGTCTAGCTTTATCCTAATACTATGAGTCATATTACTGTTCTATCATGTACTGATGCATATTCTACAGGCAATGTAAGCGTCTAATTAAATGGTAATGGCTCATCTCCTTAAAGATTATCCGTTTTCTACATGCGATAAACAACTGTACATTAATATTTATATCTTCTAAAATTCTCGTTTCTCCTTTTATAAATATTAAGCTGAGAAATCTTTTTCCTAAATTTGTACATTTGAAAAACTGCTAAATTTAAATTGCAAAACTAATTTCAAAGTATATTTAGTTTATATATAAATAGTTAGTGTTTAATTTTTTGTAATAGTTTTAGATACGTTTTTTTTCTTTTTAATATCAAATGTATTATTTTATTTTTTTAATTATTATTTATTATATAATTTTTATTTTTATTTATATGAAAATTAACTTTATTATTATTATATTTATTTTCTATTTTTTTATTATTTTATTTTAATTTTATTCATATTAAAATTATTTATCTTATTTTTCAATAATTATTTTATTAATTAATTTAGTAAAACTTATTAGTTATATAAAATAATATTATTTTATTTGTTTTTAGAGAAAGCTCTATATATATCCTCTGTTGCATAGGTTATTCTAAATTAGTTCTTATACGAATTTGATAGTTAATACGAACATGATTTATGTAGTTACTCTTAAATATAGAAATTTCATAATCATGATGCTTCTGGTTACAAATGAAAGGTTGCCGCTCGTTTACCAGTGATCTCGCTCAAGAATTCTGAAAGAGGGCTATGAACAAGTCAATAATGTCGTAAATCAACCTCCAACCGCACATGACTGCTACTCCTCGAATTCTCTCATAGCGGTCTATATCTGATACAATTTTTTGATCTAGTTTGCTCAAGATGACTGGAATCAAGCTCAAGATATGATTTTTTGTGTGTCCTATTATATTTAGTATAAGGTAAACTAATAAAATTTGAGAAATGTTATCATAGGCAGTGATGTAGTTATAATGATATCTGTTGTAGTGGAGTTATGGAAATATATATTTGTCTTGAAAACGCGTGGTCCCATCTAATAGCGAAGTTAAAATTCTTTCAGAAGTAATAAAGTCATTGTACCTGAAATACCAGACACGGTTTCAGAAAGGCGCCTACGAGACCTCTTACTCGTCTTCAGCCCATACCATTTAGAATTGTATAATTCTTTGCATTTCTATTGTTTCAGAGTCATGTTATCTCTCTGGGTGCTATCAGAAATTTAATTGCATTATACATATATACTACTAATAACATATAAATTATATATATAGTTCTTTGAATGAAAATATAGTCATAAGTAAAGTTATAAATTCCATTAAAGCAGTAAATCAGTATAAATCAACCCCTCATCTCCCAATCCTAACACATTATTAATCCATATGAACCTATTTGATCTAATGAATTCTATAGATTTACATGTCATTTATCTTTGGGTATCATGTTGGTATATTTTATAATAGCAATAACATAAAAATATAGTTCTTTATACACTATAGAAGTTATCACTCCAATATTAATACAACATTTTATTATTTTATTATACTTAAAAGTTTGAATATCATCTAACAATAGACTAACTAATTAAAACATCACTAAGACTATAGATATAACTACTAAATACATAACTACTAAAACTTTAATAACGTCAAGACTAGACAAACAAACTGTCTGACAATCGCGAGCGATACACAGATATCTTTCTCACTCTTATAAAGCGAAAAGCCACATAACGGAGTGTACGACGCTCCCTCGTAGTATAACAGGTAATTTCCACACTTTAACAACATATCTGCTGACGCTTGAAAATTAATACTATTTATTACACACATTGAGCTAACCATATTTCACGTACAGTATTATATACAAATTATTTTAATTTGATTGTCAATCCATTATCATCACTAGAGCTAGCTAGTGATCAAACGTCAAATGGATTTGTCCAATATCCTCGTTGGTACCACTAAATTGACCAATTTTGGAGCGAGCGCGAGAAGAGAAGGAGAGAGGTGATGGATGTATGGAGAGAGAGAGCGGGAGAGAGGAGAGCGGGTAGAAGTAGAGAGGTAACCGAGTGAGTGTGAGAAGCAGTAGTCTGTAATCTGACTTATATATAAGTCTAATGACACAACGATATATATAATGCGTATCCATAGAACACATATTAGCTTAAAGCATGCTCTCTTTTTCTTAACAAGCTATATGTAATTATTGTTTAAACATAAATATTACAAACAGTATAATTGCCAATAATTTCTATCATATATTGTTAATACAACATATTTATTTGTAATCTGTTCACACATCAGACGCAAATTTCTGTAAATATCACCTAATAAATCATTATGACAAGTTGTTCTATATATCATATATATAAAAACGCATAATCATATTCCACGATTTATATAGGAGAACCTCAAATGCCTCTTGTGTCATTATACACATATGCATACTCTCCTTAGCTTTTTGTTAAGTCGTGTATGATGAATTGTTAAGGTGTATCGTTTACATAAGTTCTCTAGATGTAATTATCTAAAGTAAATAGCATTGAACAATATTATCATTCCGCAGATCATATCCTGTGTCATCAAGACGGTCTTACTATTCATCCTCTCTAAAGGCAGCTTAAACATCTAGTACATACTCACTATATCTTCACACTATTAACACACTAGCCTCACTCGCAGCTCCATCCATGATACTTTAACTATCAGTGTTCTCTGAGGTGGTGCTCAACTCTACTGAATTAACCATTTCAATTAACTTTTGCATTGATAAAATAATTAACAGAAAATACGGTATTTCTATATAACACTCTAATGCTCAGTCTATGAACTATTTATATCTGAACCTATGTCTTATTCATCTTCATATAAAACTTATCACATGAATTCAAGCCTTTCATATATGAAAATAAACCATCATGCTAAGCTACTATACGAACTCTATAATATTATCAGTTTTTAAATCAGTAAAGCAAACAACACTCCACCCTCTATTATCCTCCAAGTAACCTCTACATTAAGATCCCATTGAATTAAATAACTCTCTACTAATAGTATTCTATATCTTATCATCTTCTATTATTAATTTTATATATATATTACTCCGTATTTATATATTATCATCTTATATATATATATTATATAATATTATATATATATATATTATTATTATATATAATATACATATATATTTTATATATATATACTATATTATATATATATATATATATATATTATTATTATAAATATATATATATATATTATATATATTTATATATTATATATATAATATAATATATATATATAGATATTATTAATATTTATATATTTATATATTATTATTATATATATATTTAATATATTATATATATATTTTTATATTTATATTAATTATATTTTATATATAATATATATATATTTTATATATAATTCTATGTCGCTTATCTAGCAAAATGATAGCAAGCATAGCTGCTTTCTAAGCAGTTCCCATACAACACAAAATTGTGCATTTTTGTACAATAAACTTAGTTTTTTTTATAGAATAACATTGTTGTTTTTTTTAAAAAAAAATAAATTATCATCAAGTGTGAATATGAGCTTTACTCTTATTCTCATCAAAGATAATAATTTCTGTATGAACCACAAATTTTTATATACATTTTTCATATAACTTTCGACTGTACCTTTATATCTTAGTTATTTTACATTTTCTCATATTATTAACTTGGTCACATTCATTTTATCTTAAGACGTGCCTTAACTTACCTTAGTTCTACTTTACTTATTATATATACTAGTTTTATTATTATATAATCATATATTATTCATATATATATATCTTATATATTTATAATATATATATTTTATTTATATTCTTAATATATATTTATTATATTTATTATTATATCTATCATTATATAATTTTTTTCTCATTTATTATATCTTGTTTTCATTATTGAGTATATACCTTTTATTCTTTCATCATACATTATATTCTATATATATATATATATCTATATATAATAACTAATCCTATATCTATATCTTTATATATTATTATCTATATTATACTATCCTTTACTATATTCATATATTTTAATACTCTATATATATTAATACGTTCTGATCATTCAGTAGTCAGTCAAGGGATGAAACTGAAACTTGTACTTTTCTATTTCATGCCTTCCAGAGCTTCTTATATCTCTAATCCTTAGAAAAAATATAATACATCGGAACTTCAAAGACATTTGTGCTGGTGCGTATACTCAACCTTTATTTCACTCATTGTGTACTATGGTGCCAGGTATCTCTACTTGCCTGGGATTAGCTATATGCATTCCCTCGGCTCATTTCGAGAGAACAACAGCTACGAGTTTCTCTATTCGTTAGATTTGTGTCTTCTTATATATCCTTCAACGCTTTCCTTACCCTTGTATTCCTCTATCTACCTCAACACTGTGTACATCCACATCCCGTTCTCTTCAATTGCTGTGTACTTCCCCGCAAATCAAAATAGAATAAGTGTCTTTGAGACCAGATCTCATTACTCCTTCCTTTCTATCATATATTGTTGACGTAATTTCTGATGATCGAACTTTGGATACATTTTCTAATTTTGTTTTATTATTTTAAATATAACATCGATATGTAGATATTTTCAGATGAATTCGTACTTGTATGGCACAATCCGTTTTATAAATGTGGCTTTCGTAGAGCTGTGTCAGCTGAGAAGGGTTTCTTAATAAGTGTCGCTTGGTGAGGCGTCAAAACTTTTAACTACTATTCACACGACGTAAAAAAGCTATCTATTTATATTAGTCCTTAACTCTCTTTCTTTTCTTTTCTCTTTTTGTCTCCCTCCTCTCTTCTCTCCGGGTTGTTCTAATGTGATATTTTAATACCATAGCTCGTCGGGTGAACATATCTCAGATTAACTCGCATACCTTACCTTTACCCAAGCTCGCACCTCTACCGACATCAGTAATTCATTGATGAATTTATCTACAACATAAATTGAAAAAAGCGCCTATTATTTCTGACCTTCCTGGCGGAATCACAAGCAAGTGTCATTCGCCGGTTTTCAATTCGCTTGTTCTGTATATCGAGTTAGAAGTGATTGGCGTCTTTACAGGTGCGTTGCGGTGCGGTTTTACACGTAGCTGGGACTGGTGCGTGGCTGTGGTGCAGCAGTCTGTTTCGTCGATTTCTAGTAAACGTGGTCTTGTAACGTTCACTATGGTCAACAATATTAACGCTTTTATTGTAGAGTAGACGAGATCCTTATGTGTTTTATAATCTCTTCTTATAGCTCAGGCGAGAATATGTTTTTCATTGAAGACAATCTCTTTGTACTTCTAAGGCAGCCTTCGATATCTATTGAATTATCTTTATGTCCACTTCAATTCATTCCGAATAAAGTTAAACGCAAAACTTACATACAGATACTCCATTTCGAATAATCAGTTCTAAAAGGTCCACTTACATTACGCTGTGTACAACAAACTCACAATATACATGTTACTGTGGGAATTTAGCTCATCATTATTATATCTATAGTTCTTAATTAGATTACATACTATATACTTCTTTATTCTTATTATTTATTATATTAATATTATCAATATATTTTCATACTCGGATTATGTATTACTACCTCTTCACCGGGCGCGCTATCTTTACATATATAGTCAGTGGTAGTAGTTAGCTATAACTATACCTTACCTTCATGATAACTTCGATGAGCTACTATCCTATGAGTTTTAGCGTGCGAGGTGAGTTTATATTCGTGGAGCTACCAGCTCTGGTGTTTATCATCTACTATGAGGTTGAGGAGAGCTAGTAGTATACTAGTGAGCTTAGTACTCTGATATCTAGTCGATTAGTACCTCTTTGCACGCCCTCGCTGCTAGCGCCGCCTTGATAAGTATGCGTGCAGGTGAAGTGTAGCTAGCTGTGGTGGTAAGTCCCGCATGTTAAGTTTACCTCTAGTATTACTTTGTCCTGGTTTGCCTCTCTTGCCGGTCGACTATTCAGGCCGTATCTCATCGGGCTCTAGTACTAACGCTGAGGGTCGTGTACCTTGGTATTCTAGTATCGCCGGGCGGCTATAGCTTCCTACTTCAACTACCACTACCCCCCTCCCCCCCCCCCCCCGCCCCCCTCGTCTCGGTTGGCATATCTCGGTGTGTTTGGTTTGTGCTCGTGCCCGGGTGCGGCTTGTGCCTGCTCGCACGTCCTTTCCTTCCGGTTTGCGGTCCTTTTTCCTGGCGTTCTTGCGTGTGGCCCGCCCACTCTGCTCTCGCTCTGTTTGTGGCGCCTGTATTTGTGCTGTGTCGGTTTCCCCGCTTTTTTGTTTCTGTTACGCCCGGTGTTTTTTGTCCTGGGCGACGCGCGCCGTCGACGCTGGCTATTCCAGTGAGTGACCCTCGATGATCAATCGGTTAATTTTCGCTTGCCTTTCCCCCCGGTAGCGAATGTGATTCGCTCTCAGGCGCCTGCATTTGGCCAGCTTCGGAGCGCTCTGAACTAAACGCGGGAGCCGCTTGCACTGCGTTGCGCTGCGGTGGACAGTCTCGGCGCCCCGGTTGCCGCTTGCTGTGGCGGTGGCCGCTCTTCCTGCCCGTGACTCACGTCGGCGCTCCGCCCCTGAGGCCCCTTTGCGCAACGCGCATCGACCTCTCGCGGCCGAACCTCCGTGCGTTGCCGAACCCTGCTACGTCAGCCAGAAGCGGCGGCCCCCCAGCGGCAGCTGGCGCAGCGTGGCCGCGCGTCATCCCGTCCTGCCTTTGGCGGGTGGCGGCACACGCTCGGCTCTGTGCCGTTCTGCGGGCGGCCTCTCCGTTCGCGCGTCTCTTCGCCGTCAACTGCGCTCGTCCCGTTGGATGGCGAGTGCCTGGCCTCCTGCTTAGCTCCGTTGAAGCGGGTTTCCGCTTTAGGGTTAATCGTGAGTCTCGGCGGCTATTGCCGGCTCGACGCGTGCTTCTTTTTCGCGTTGCCTGTGGTGTTCCCCCATGCTGGCGTCTCTATTGCGCATGGCTCTCGTTGCGACGGGGGGTGCCGCCCGCCCCTCCTCCCCCTCGCCCGGCTGCCCCTCCGGGCACGTTCTCCGTTCTCGCTTTCCGCGCCCTGCCCCGCTCCCCGGTCCTCGCCGGTGTCGGCTGCGCGCGACGCGGCGGGGCGGCGCCGCGGAGGGCGGGGCTGGGGGTGCAGGCGCGGCGGCGCGGCGGGGGCGGGCGTGCTCGGCGGCGGGGGTGCCTCGGGGCGCTTTGCTTGCCCGTTGGCGCTTGCCCGCGCGCTGCTGCGGGCGCCCGCTTCGCCTTGTTTGCATTCTCCGCGGGGTCCCTGCTTTTCCGTAGGCGCCTCCCGCGTGGCTTCGTTTGCTCGCCCTTTGCTCGCGCAGCGTCTTCGCCCGTTTCTCCTGCCTGACCCTGCCGAGTGCTAGCAGGCAGCCTTTTTCCCCGATCGCCTGTTCTAGCTGCTGCCCGCGCGCCGCCGCTCGCCCCATTGGTTCTGGGACCGCAGCTTTGTGCGCGGTGCCTGCTCCCATCAGCTTAGTTTCTCGCGCCGGGTCACCGCGTCCGCGTCCAGTCCCTTTCGCTCGCGTTCGCCGGCTGCCGCGCTCGCGATCACCAGTGCTCCGCCCCCGCTCTCTCTTTCTCTTTCTCTGTCTCTACTCTCTTCTTCTCTTTTTTTTTCTCGATTTTCTAATACACCTTCTTTCCTCAATATTTTCATTTTTTACTTCTTCTCCCTTTTCTTCTACGACCTCGCCTTCCACTCTACCACCCTTCCTCCCTCCCTCCCTGCCCGTCCCATCTCACTTTCTTTTTTATTTTCCCTGTGCCCTCGCCTCTCCTTTTCCGCGGTGCGGCTGGGTGCCGGCTGGGCTGTGGTTTCGTGCGGCTGCGGCTGCGCTGCGGATTCACTTTCGTGGATGTTCCGCACCTGCGGATGCGCTGCGGCTGTATGTCATCTCTCATATTCTTTCTCTCTACTTATCTTTCTTTCTCTCTCTCTATCTCTATCTTCTCTCTTCCTCTCTTCCCTTTCTTCTTTATTTCCGTTTTCCTTTACTCTTCGGCTTGGTGGTCTGGTTTTGGTTTTTCCCGCTCGCCACTTCCTACCTCTCCTTACTTTGTCAGCGTCTTTGGGTCCTCTCTCTTTCTTCTTCTCTCTTCTCTTTTATTCTCTTTTATCTATTATCAATCGTCTCTATTCTTTCTTATTTGTATTTTAGACACTGCTGTCCCAGTCGTGCATTGCGGCTTTCGCCCTGTCTTGCCCTCTTTTCTTCTTTTCTCGCTCTCTCTTTCTTTCTACTTTATTTCTTTTCTTCTATATTCTTTTTCTATTTCTTTATCTCTCATACTTAATAATATCTTTTTCTATTTTTATTATTACTTATTATCTATTCTAATTTTTATCTTCTTATCTTTTCATTATTATCTTTTTATCTTAATATTCTTCTCTCTCTTCTATATTTCTTCCTTCTTTCTCTATCTATCTCTTCTTATATTATCTTTTTTTTCTTTTCTCTCTCTTCTCTTCTTTATTTATTATATTATCTATTTATCTACGGTTTTCTTCTGGACACACCGGCCAACACGTGCAACATCAAATAAACTCATTACCGGTTTTAAAACAGTGACAGCCATAATTTAAGTTATAATCTTCTCTTTTCACCATCTCTCCTCTCTCTCTATTCTCTCTCTTGCCTTATTTCTTCCTTCTTCCAAAGGTAATTGAGCTGTGCAGAGTTAGTTATTATCACGTATATTGTTTGTACAGATATTACGAGAAAATGTAGCAAAGATAAAAGGAACCAACGGATATTTTTGTTCCTACGAAAAAAGAAAATTTTGTTTATCCGACAACTGTTTAAAGATTTTTACGAACATCTCATTCAGGTTAAATAAAGTCATTTCAGCCAGTTATATTACTTATGGATAAGGTTTTTTCTTTTTAATCGAAGCTTTAATTTAATATTCTTTTTTTATTGGGAGAGAGAAGGGATATTCTATTTATGATATAAGAGTTCAGGATTTCTTTATATTTTTAAGCTTTCTTTGTTATTTATTTGATTATTTTGTTTTTTTCTTATTCGTATTTTGTTTGTTAAATTAATTTTTTCCAATGCGAAAAGAGCAGTTAGGAAAAATTAGTCATTTTTCCTTGCTAATTTTTTAAATTCGATTTTATTCTTTCATACAGTCTTCTTGATTTGTTTTGCCAGGGGTCCGTGGGCAGGGTTTAAAACTGCTTCCCTCGCTTACCCACCCACTTTACGAAACTCGCTCGCACGGTGCAGCTATATCAATTTTCTTCAGGATTTCTTTTCAATTTAGAATCATTCGTATGAAATGTAAATGCGCTTTCTCATCGAAATTTTCTTGACTTAAACCCTCCTCTTTCTGAATTAAGTAACTGATACTTTCTTAAAACTTTTCCCGAATTACTCTAAATGATTTTCCACTCTTCTCTTCTTTTTTATCACGTTCCCTTCTATTTCCAAAATTGTCTTCATTCCAACAATCATTATCGAGATCTATATATATATATATATATATATATATATTATATATATATATATTTATATATATTATTATTAAAATATTATATATATATATATATATATAATATATATATAGTTATACATATATATATATATTATTATTTATACTATAATAAAATATATATAATATATAATATATTATATTATATTATATATTAATATATATATATTATATATTATATATATATATATTATATATATATACATATATATATATATATATATATTATATATATATATATCTATATATATATATATATTATATATATATATTATATTATATATATATATATATATATATATGTTACATATATATATATATTACATAATATATCATATATATACTTCAATATATATATATTTTACTTATATATATATATAATATATATATATATATATATATAATATATATAATATATATTATATATATATATATATATATATACTATATATATACATATTTTATAATTATATATTATATATATATTATATATATATTATTAATATATATATATATATATATATATAATTATATATATGATGAGAAAGGTATGTGTTTGAGTATATATATATATAAGCAAACTAGTATTCATTAGTATATTTGAGAAGTAAAATTGGTCTGGAAAAACGCTTAACAATAGTAACTGAAGAACAGGGAACATTTAAATATGTAGTTGTAGTGAGGTAAGATGGATCAGTGATTTAGATGGATCAGAATAACTATATCGGAAACATAAGGCCAGATGAAGAGATCTACGGACCAATAAAGAATAAAAAAGAATGAAATCAGAGAGAGATGACAATGTATAGATCACAGGAAGGATAAGCCAGCACATTAGACCAGATATTGCCTATAACATAAGTGATCTAAGTAGATCTAATAAAAAGGCTCATGGAAGTGATATGAAAAATTGTGAATAGTAATCAGGAAAGTAGAGAGAGAAAGGTGATCAAGCGTTAAATATGTTATAAAAAGAAATGCGATTGAATGTATAAATAAGCCATATGTATGTATGGATCTGAATAAAAAGGTGAGTTAGTATAATGATAGAAATCATACTAAGAGAAACTAAGAATGAGACTTATAAGTTATTGCTATCGTTATGTAAGGAGTGAGATATATAAAAAAGGAGTAACTTATAAACGGTATTAGGATAAGATAGAGATGAATCTCGAGGACTTGCTAAGGGAGTTATGAAATAAGCTTTTGTGGAATAGTTCTGGTAACTTTCGTGCCTTTGAGGTTGATGCTAACTAAGGGAGTGTTGGTACGCAATGAAGTATATGAAGAGGTGATTGAGTAATTTGATGTTTGTGATTATTATTACGTAATGATTGATAAAATAGTACTTATAGGTTGTTATTATGGGGATAAGGTAATTTAGTAATGTATGAGTAGTAATAGTGTAAATAGGTAGCGTGAGCAAGTCTGAAGCATGCAGATTAATGTGTATAAAAAGGTGAAACCTAGGTCATATTTGAAGGTGTGATAATTAGATCGTAGACTGAATATTATAGTACAGCGAATGGAGCATAAGACTTACGATCATAGTGCATTTTATGAGGAAAGTAAGTGACAAAAGATAACTCTTTAGATAATGGGGCATTTCTTATTAGGATACAAGAGCCCATAATACTATCTTTAGTGTTAATCAAGTTCATTCATTTAATTTGAGTGTAATAAATGAATGAGACTAATATGCTGGTATTTTGTTGACCGCGTTGATGTAGAGTTGACTGCGCACTATGACCTGAGAGATCGCTCGATATTGTAATAATTTGGCGATTTGAGATAGATTGACGCTTATGTGTAAGTCAATTCCACCTTTATCTAATCCTAATGAGTGATGAGATAATCAGAATAATAATAAAATAACTTAATAATTATTAGTATCAATAGCAGTATGTAGGATTCTCTTGCAATAGAATTAATTATTTTTGGCTTGCCACATGCGTACAGTAATAATCTTAATCAACTTCGAAAGTCCAATCAATTATTAAATTAATTGAATAATAAATAAGTAATATATAATAATTAATCAATAATAAAGAAAAAATATATGCATAATTAATAATATATTATATGTTTATGCTATATTAAGTTTTATGAGATCCTGTATAAACAATCAACTAACCTCGTTGTCTGTGTGTCGTCACATTGTCATATGTAATTAATGGAGAATTCATGGTGTACGACATGCAATAAGTGCTGAGAGTAAGTGATGTTTCTTCTTAGTGCAAATGTAGATCCCATGGATATAATTGGAATTAATTATGTCTCATATATTGGAATTTTAATTTTTCTATGCTGTATTTCCGGAAACCAAAATATTTAATCACATATAATGGTCAGATAATAATAATGAAAATAATAATAATAATAGATAATAATTGTTAATCAGGGCGGTTTTCGCAATTATATTGAGAGAAACATTATATGCCGTCAGCAGTCCTAATTGAATCTTGTATTTGAATTCAATAATAATCATGATTCTTTGCATTGATGTGTAGATTGCGAATCCCTAGAGTATTAATGTGACAAGCGCATTGAGATCGCCTAAGAAGTAGTATATTAGTATCGGGATGTATGTCAATTATCAGATAAATGAGATATTATGAGCATACACGAATTCAATATGAGTGAATATATAGATATATAAGTAGTATTGATAGTCTGGTCGTGGTGCAGGATGATTACTAGATGCTTAATTTCACTGTTGGATTTTGACAGGTATTATATACTATTTTTCGGTATGTTGGCGCTTATCATGCAGCTGGATGCTGATCAGTGTATAGTTGCGATATTATTGTGCTCATGAGTTGTATGAGTGGCTGGTTACTATTTACATATCTGATATCTGCTCGTGTGAGCTTTATTGTATAATATGGTATGTGATGAGTAGTGGAGTGAGGTGGGATATGAGTGATATTCATTTATGATTGTGAGGCTATTATACGTTATTCTATCGTATATATTTAGTAGTTACTTATTATATTACTATATTATATATAATATTCTACTGATTGACTTATTCGTTGTATAGCCCTTACGTATGGGTGTGGGTCGTGATACTCGTGTTTATTCTGGTGACTATATTTTTACTGGTTCTTTCGTAGGTATGTATGATATGGTATAAGCTGCTCCTATATAGGATTACGTGTTTGAGCTATAGTCGCTATATATATCTGAATGTTCATTATCAACGCATATTCTTTTCGGTTCAAACTGGGAGAGACTTTTCAAGAGGAGATTGTTAGAATAAACATTCCACTTAGGACACTATCTGTTCTTCTACATAAAATCAGTTGGTTTCAGTTCTTGTAGTGATTGAATATATTACCGGCTTTCCGCACGTCTCAATTACTTTGATCCCACTTGAGGCTACATACGCTAGCTACACGAGGTTTATTGAGTGTGAGCGTGTCCGACGTTTTGAAATGTTTTTTTTTGTGGCTAGATTCACCGCAGTACACGCTTCGCGTCAGTGATCCAGTATTGTGCAATCTAGTCGTGGCTTCTCCTGTGCGTGAAGCTGTGAGGAGTTGTTTGAGGATTGAGTTTGGCTGAATCCTCGCATTCATGCCATGATTAGACGCGCTTTACACGGAGAGTTGGTGGTGTCAGAGGTGACAAGTGGAGCCTCGGGTGTTTGGAGTTATGAATGTGCCGGTGAGGTTGTCCTCGCGCGTTCACGGCATATTGTTTAAGAGAGACCTGGCCTCATTATTTTATATTTCTGATTACATGCATCAAATCAATTTATTATAATGTTACTTTCTCTATTATTTATTCTTCATTATTATTAATTTATTTAATTATTCATTATTTATTCTTTTTATTTATTTATATTATTCATCATTTATATATTTTCATATTTATTATTCATTATCTTATATCTATTTCTTATTATTATTATATTTTATTATTATTTATCTATAATTATTTTTCGATCTGTAATCTTAGTGTGGCATTGTCGCCTCTATTTTATTTTCATCTTTTATTCTTATTTTTATTTATTCATTTTATATAAATATTACTAGTTTATAGAGTCTCATTCAGTTGCGGTGTTTACATTATTTATTAACCTTGCTTATGATTTAGTAAGGTTTTATTTTTTATTTATTTCATCTTAATTTAATATTTGGTATTATTCATTATTTATTATTATTTATTTTCATTATTAATTATTTCCTCTTCTATTTATTATATTATTATTATCTCTCATTAATTATTCTATTTATTATTATTATATTATTTCATTATTTTCTTTATTATTTCTTCTATAACTAATTTATCTATTATAATATATTTACTTGTATTTTTATGGTTTTTAAATCTGCTCATTCCACTCATCGCATTATTCATACCTCAACATTTATCATGAATCATTATTCATTCAATTATTCCCATTCGATCTCAATTAATTATAATCTTATCTAAATATGCAATGAACGCAAATCATACCCCAAGTGTATTGATTATTATTATTGATTTCATTCACCCCATATACTTGTCATTAGTCCATTGAATCTTCTTGCTTAATAATATTCCCCTTGCTCTGTGAATTTATACATTTTTCAAGCAGATTCTCCTTGTGACATTGATACATAGCTGTTTTTTACTTTATTCACTTACCGCTGCGATCGTCTGACCGCATCCTGTTGTTTGTGTCATAGGTGTGAGAGATTTTTGTAATCGCACAAATTATCTCGTCCCCTGCCGATCCACCCTCCACGCTCAGTTTTCTTGATTTACATCTTACACATATGTCTCCACTGTCTCATTATCAAACAACTTTCCTTTCTGATCAATCAATCTAAAATTGTGAGAGAGGAGCTTGCCAACATCAAAACAGCGCCTTTCTTTCCTATCATAACTAAAATAGCTTCCCTCGTATAACTTTGTTATATATCACTCCTTTAACTTTCTTCCCAACGTCTTCTATAATTCGCACGAAAAGAGTGAGAGAGTGCAACCGTTCTGTCTTCGTATGATGTTCCTTATATCACCACTAAGTCTTTTCTCTAATGAACAATATACTTTGTTATTGATTTTATATGAAAATTGTCTCAAGGAAATTTTTATTTTTTTCGAGAGTGTCTATCACAAATAAGACATTGACGTATTTTATATTTTAGCTTTAAACAGGGTTCAAAATAGTTCTATTGTATAGCTTTCTTCATTTCTTGGGTTTCTTCGTCTTCCAGATATAACTTTCAGCTCTTTCTTCAAACGCCCGGGGTGGGGGGCCTATGGGTACCATAGTTTTTAAGCATTCTTTTTTCCATCCTTCCATTTTTTTAAATTTATTTTTTATTCCAGTATGACAAACACTTTGTTTTTCACAACATATTTTGTATTGCAAACAGTTCGTATATTTGCACTCTCTGTTAATAAGACGCAGATCTCTTTAGAGAGGAGGCGTCCCTTGTATTTGAGATCGAAGAAACAGCTAATTAAAATTCTTTATGATAATTTCAGAAAATGGTCAGCAGCAATGCAAATCACATTACTTATAGATACTGTTGTAAAGTCTTTTCTGCATAGTCATTTACACTCTTTACCATCTACGCTATTCGGTACGTGTAGGTTTTGATCCTTTGCTAGGTTGGTATCGTTCATTATGTTTCTTCATATGAGCATAAGTTTTCTACATCTTCTCATCAATTGCGTTCTCTTAATCTAATACATCAACCTCAACGGAGGTGTTCTATAGTTGCAAAGGTGTTCGTTTAACTTCTGTATGCGAGTTTCCGAATCGATACAATGTTAATAGGTAGGTTACTCAGAAATTTTAAAACCCCCCAAATTTAGAACATTTTTTTGTCGTCTATCCATTATACTCGTGGTTCGTATATCGCTCGCATCATGCTGTTTCATTCTATGTCTCATGCGTTTCCATTTACGTGAGTCGTGCATCATCTGTGTGCATTTAGAATTTTGAGCATTTTTGGCCTTTTGGGCCGGTCTCGTCTAGAGATACATTTGGATCGTTTCCCTGGTTTCGTTTTCTTAATTCACGGTATTGTTTCTCGTCTCCCTTTTCTTCAGGGTAACTATCGTCAACCAGGTTGCTCATTCTTCTTCATTTTTCCTTCCCTTTTCTTGCTCTCCGAACGTTTTCTAAATCTACTTGCAAAGGACGCGTCCGTAACCGTGTTTGCAGAAACTTGTGACGTTATCTTAAGACCACCTACCCTTGTAGGTTGTCGTTAGTGCTTTGCCCCCCACAAGGTGCTTCACTTAACTCTACTCATCTCCAACTACTCAAGTCATACTCTGTGACTCTGTATGTCGCCCTTAGGAGTTTCGCTTTTGGGGATACCATTAGTGCAGGTTTGTTACAACTCCCTTGCTCTCTTTTTTTTAAAAAAGAGTTTTTTGTCGTTCTTATCGATTCCCTCTCCTCCACTGTCCCCCTCTTTCTCTCTAGTCTTACATCTTACTTTCCATGATACCCACTCACTTCAGCACTTTCAGGCATAGCACCTTCACCCAGCTTATGTGACATTACTATTCTCGCGGCCCCTTGGTGCCATCCCACCTCGCATGCACTGCGATAAGCCGTTTCACTCAATCGTAGCGCTTACCTTTATTTTATGAGTCGAAATACTTAATACGTTGAACCCTCTGACTTCCATAGCATTACGACTCCCTTTTCCGCTGAACGATCTCTAATTTATATCTTTCCGTCTCATTTGGTGTTGCGGACCCGGCATTTTTCCATTCCTCTACCTTTTTTACGTTCCGGTACTCGGATATTAGAGAAACTACACATCTACCTATCATCCATATCTCCTACGGCTTTCCTATTATTTATTTTTCTTTTCCACATTAATTCAGCCCTAACGTAATTCGATTTTTTCTATACATTATAGTACTCAAGTACGTTTAGCCTACACTCTAATATCCATGATAGTCATATATATGTTTAGTTTGTTATATTGTTTAGTATATATATTATATAGTTTATTAGTATAATTGATTATTGTTGACTATTTAATGATGATATACTATATTGTATTTATGATTATGAGTGTTGTGTTGTATAAGTTGTTAATTATATTTATGTTTGATATTACTATATTATATTATTGAGCTTTGATGATATTAATGTATAATCTGAAACATATTTCTTTACAATTTAGCGTAATAAATTTCATGTACGTTGCATGTATATATTGTACGTCTTTGATACTTAGTGTGTATATATATTAGTTGAGTAGTTAGTGTTTATATATATATATGTTATGTTTTATATTATTTTTTACGAGAGGTATATATTCAGTATTATGTATGGTATTATTGTCTGTTGTTGTATGTTGTTGTTGTTGTTATTATGTTTGTTGATAGTTTATGTAGTTATGTTATTGTATCATTTATCACTTGGCTGTGTTTAGTTATGTTTATATAGTGAATATATCGATTGAATTAATATAATATTGATTGAGTTGTTATGAGTATGTTGTTTTACACCAGAGTTCTTATCCCTTTGATTATACCTATCAATATTCCTTAGTGTCTGCTATTTATATTATTTCATGCTTGCTTCTCATTCTTACGTTACACAGTATATATATAGTCATTGAGCATCAGTAATTTTATCTCGCAATTTTTCAGTCTTTTTATTTTCTCTTTTTTTCTTTACTGTCTACTAGATCTTTTATCATGCTAGCCCCTGTCATGCACTTACTTTAATTCATATCATATATATATCTATATATTTATTATATTCTATCCTATTATCTATATATATATATATCTCATACTATAATACTCTATATATTATACTCTTTATATCATATAATTATATATTATATTATTATTACTTACTATATATATTCAGTAGAATAATAATTATATATTATCATCTATCTATATACTATGTATCTATTACTATACAGTATTATCTATCTATATATATATATATAATATATATATATATATATATTTCTCTCTCTTTTCTTGTTCACTTCTCTCCTGTTTGTTGCCGCGGCGGGTCCCTCTCTTTCCCTCTCACCTGCCCGTGCACCCCTTTTTCTATCACCTCCCCTTTATCTTGCCTATTCTGTGACTCATTTTCTACTATGTAACCCTCACAATTAATTGTGGTAATGTTTTAAACACTTTTTTTTTACTAATTATGTCAAAAAAAACAAAAGAAAAATTTTATTAACACATTTATCCACATCAGCTGTCGGTGAACAATCAACGTTTTTAAATTAATTAGTTTTTCTATGTTTTTATTATTCATTAATATTTTGTGTGTGTGTTTATTTAACGTACACTTTAAATTAGTAGTTAACATTCTACCTCTTAAATATTTTTTTTAATGTGAAATTGACTCATGAGATTTGTAAAAGAAAAATTATAATTATTGAATTCTTTTAGAATCTCTATAGAGAAAAAAAGAAACTGTGTATTATATATTTATATATATATAATATATAATATATATATATATACTATATATATATATAATATATATATATATATATAATATATATTATCATATATATATATTATATACATATACACTATATACTATATACTATATATATATTATCTATATACTACACTTACTACAGCACTCTACTACTACTTTTCATACTACTGCTTCTACTATTCTTATTCCTACTAGTAAGTGCAACTGGCTTATATATACTATCATATATATACCATTATATATATCTATATAATACAAGACATATAGAGTGATATACTATTACGTACACCTATAATACTTATATTATATTAGTCACGTGAGTGGCGTGGACGCTGCCACGGGTGGCACAATATCTATCATGTGCACGCTAGTTCGGAGACCAGGGACGTATAGAAAGAGCGAGTGAGGCCATACCTAAGTTAATATCAGAATATCTACCTACTAACTGACATGTAGAACAGACATTTGATTATCTACTATCCGCGCTTACACTTGACATACACTTGTAACAGTGTGAGGTACACTCCACTTCTATACCCACTGAGGAGACGCAGTTTGTCCGCTATGGTATATACTTTTTTTCTTACATTCAAATTAACTTAGTATCACTTTTTTCACATATTTCTAAATTTTTAGTGTCACCGAGACAACGTTAGTTTTTTCTTCAAATATATCCACAATTTTTCTTTTTAAAATTTCAATCCTCTCATCGTCTGATTTGTCACAAAGTTTTGTTACGATTATTTGCTGTAACATAAAAAAAAAAACGTAAACTCTTACTGGTGTTCGGTGACACAATAAGGCTATTTTTATTAGAACGAGGAACCACTAATTCCAATTAATGGACGGTCTACAAATCTCTTCTTGATTTGCGTTTAACTGGAATTTCCTTTATCCCTAACATAGAAAATTTAGATATTTGATTGGGCTAGAACACTGATTGATTAACATCGCTATTATTCCTAAACTAGGAAATATTACCCTCCATCTGGTGATGAGGAAAATTATAGCCGCATAACCTACCCCTACTGTATTCTTATTCCAGTAAATGCTACCCGTTAATACCTAAATAATCTCAAAACCCCTACATAAAAACCGTTCGCCGCCCTTGTTCACCTTATTGCCGTACCGGTTTACTCCCAAGGGATGCCGGAGGCATTTAAAGCCCTATTATCTTGCATTATCCTTTTTTGACAATGTTAACAAGCACTTCTCTATTAGCAAGCCCTCAGCCGGCAAACCTTATCCAGCAATAGATATAAAATATTCCCAAAAAGTCAGAGCATACTTCACCTTCCAATAACAAATGGAAGGGACATGGAGCAAAACCTAGACAATCAACTGTTCTTAATACCAATGTAAACCCGGCATATCAAAAATCCAATAATAAACTAAGCTACCAACCCAACCAAAATAAACCTAATTATAACAACAACTACAATAGGTTTAACAATATTAATCCCCCAAATATTCAAAATAAACCCCCATATAATAATAATTAAAATTTCCATCAAAATCGCCTTTCAAATAATAATTATAATATCAGAAATTTTTTTAATATTCAAAATAATCCCATAAAATATGGTTTCTGTAACAGCAGTCATTACACTTCCAACTGTAATCTTATAAACACCCTTGAACTTCATAAGCAATTGGTTCAAAATCTTTGTTAATGCCGTAAGTGTTTGGGTAGTAGTCACCCTACACCTGAGTGCCAAATCAATAAAAAATGTTATATTGTCAGTCTCCTGAACATCACATCGCTCTTTGTCCCCAATATAAAAAACCTGAATACATTTCAACTACTTTGGTGGCCCAGAGCCACGGTGTAGCTCATCCTATAGCGAATTTAAGAATAAACAAAAGAGACAAACCCATCCTTGTTCGAAGTATTTTTGATCAAGGAAGCCAGGTCTCGTTAATATCGAAATCATTAGTAAATATATTAAATTGTATTCCCCATTCTACCATCAATATTTCCATAAACGGAATTAATAAAAAGGTCACCCCTTCGGTGTATGATGTGGTCACAATAAGCATCAGTACCAAGGAGGGGGTGATTCCCATTTCTGCTGTTATAGTAGATCGTCTTCCTAACGATCTTAAAATACCTGGGCTTGTGAAGACCACACAAATGCTCAGACAATATCGCATCAATCTTGCTAATCCTTATCCAACTTCAGATGTTGTTAAGGATATTGGTTTACTAGTGGGATCTGACAATCTTCCCCATTTTATCTAATCCTACGAGAAAATAAATAATGTAAATTTGTTAAAGACCAGTTTAGGTCATATTATTTGGGGCGAATTACCTTTTGCTTCTGGTGGCACTGAATCTCAGGTCACCATTATTTCTTCTTTTAGGGCAGAAATCCAAATTTTTGATCCTATATTTAGTTTTAATAATCCCGTTCGTAAGGACATTATTCATTCTTCCTTTCTCCCTATAATTGAGGAGGAAGAAACTTTATCTTTAGTTATAAATCTTCCCCTCTCTAACTGAGGCTGAGGACTCTTTAAATATAAATCCTTCATCTCCCTTCAATGGCGGCTCCAGGGCAGGGCGGCCTAGGCAATCGCCCTAGACCCCGAGCCTTATAAGGGTATCGAGCGCATGCAGAGGCTAACATATTTAACGCCCCATATCGCATGAGCTGCGCAATATATATATATATATAATCATTATATATATATATATATAATATTATATATATACTACACACACCATATATATATAATCATATATATATATTATATATATATATATAATATTATTATTTAAATGATTTTTAGTAAAATGTGCAGATCTGAATATTTTAAATATACTTGTGTATCTTTTCGTACGAAAAGACGCGCGCCCTGGACCCGCACAAAAGCCTAAGACGGCTGCAATTTTTGCTAACCAGCCCAGGGCCCCGCAAAGATCAGCTACAGAGCGACATTGCACATCCCGTATACGATGAATGGACGAAGGAAGGTGGTCAAGTAATTTAGAAATATGTGCATCCTTCTACTTTTTCCCATGAGGAATAATTGGATTTAGTTAATATTTTTAAGGTTTATCCGCCTCAGATGAGGCTTGTGAAAATTCCCCCTCTGATAAAATTGAAAATATTATTACCTCGGCTGAGGTTGGTGAAACATCTCAACTTTCTGAAAATTCTAAAATTATTGATATTGCCTCCACTGAGGTCTGTGAGAACTCTCTCATTTTTGACAAATTTGGAAATATTGATATTGTCTCCTCTGAGACTTGTGAGGACTCGCACACTTTTAAGAATACTGATAAAAACATATTATCAGCTTCAGCTGAAGCCTCTAGTACTGATTCTACTTCAATAAAAAATATAGAAAATATAAATATTTCCTCGGCTGAGGACCCTAATACCCTTCCTCCTGTAATTAACGAGGAGGAATATAATAAAAACCCCATAGATGATCTTGATCGTCTATGGTCTCTCTCTCTCTCACATTGGAATACTGCCTGATGAGCAGTTTACTTTAGTTGAAAAAAATACCCTTGAATCTTTCAAGGAAAATTTGCGCTTTGAAAACGGGAAATATGTAGTGTCATTGCCATGGCGTACAAATCATCCCACATTACCTGATGTTCATTCTTTGTCGAAACGTCGACTCTATAATGTACTAAAACGGCTCAGGACCGAACCGAATTATTAAAATCCTACAACGATATAATAAAGGAACAGCTGTCCCTTGACTTCATCGAGGAATTAAAACCTTCCACCCCTTCATCCTGAAGCTAAGTTACACTACCTACCCAATCATGGGGTGCGCAAAAATTTTTCTACGACTAAACTCGGTTTAGTCTATGACTGTTCATCTAACAATCCCAGTTTAAATTTCTGTTTACAAGTGGTCCGTCCTTGATAAGAGATCTGGGAAAATTATTATTAAAATTTTGAATTAAAAAGTATACAACTTCGTCAAATATAGAAAAAGCCTTTTTAGGCATTCGCTAGCAGAAAAGGATCGAGATCAACATCGTTTTAACTATGGGTCAGGAGAATCCTATCACACATCCTCAATCACCTATAAAAGAGTAACCTAATAGGTTTAAATTAGTCATCTATTTTGGAGCAACTTTAGTACACATTTTTATTACCGGCAAACAGCATGCCTTCACACATAGTCTAATATACACCGGCAATAGCAAGATACAATTATTGAGAGCAAATTTTAATAAGATGAGCAACATCTCACGGTAACATTTGACAACCCGAAGAGGAACTAGAAACAAATTTATTTTCCTGAAACAGAATGGGAAAATAGCACAAGCAAGGTTTAAATTTAAGAGAATGGGCTTCGAACTCATCTCTCGTCTACTAATCTATGTTCGCAAAGAAACAGAATTAAGGCCAATCAGAAGAAATGCTTGTCTTAAAAATTTTGGGAATTGGACAGTTGGGCAATCACAATCTTCATAAACCATGTCTCCAACAACATACGTAGGTTTCGACCGTGAAGCTAACATCCACTCCACAACGTAAAAAATAATTGGGCACAATGTTGCAATAATGCATTTGACCTTTTTGTTTTTTGTCCGCTCTGTTAAGTCCTAAGAGGTAAAAATGCTCTACTTACAAAAAATTTGGAAATTAAATAAAACAAACTTGACTGGGACCATAAGATTCCAATGTCTTCAGAAGAATGGAGATTGACTTGCATTCAATTCTCAGCACAATGGGGAAACTTCAAAGTTATAGACCCAGCAACTTATATATTAACTATTAGCGTAAGAACTTAACCGCTTTTTCCGATGCAACACCCTGCTCTGCATACGGTACAGTGCTGTATGTAGGCCTCTTGTGTTAGACTCTACCCGATTTCTAAAATATTTTTTCATCTAAAGTCAAAGTTTTCACCCAGACAAAAGATATTTACAAAAGCTTTCTTTTTAGAACTCATGTGAGTTTCAATTACAGTTTTCTTAACTTTCATTCATCGTATGTTAAATTTTAAATTGAAACATTAATGCAATAATAAATATTTAATTTTGAAAAGCAAAATGGCTTGGTGTGACAGCTCAAGTCACCCCATTGCAGTGAGTCTTTTCCCAAAAAAACGACTCCGCCAGCCTTCTACCCACGAATCGGGTGGACGAGGATTCGTTAAAACGTTACCTCTGTAGAGTGGAAATATGTCCCTACACAGGACAACCCGCTGATCTTGCTTCCCGCGGGTCAGACTTGTAAGATTCTCTACGCTTCGTGATTTATGGACATCAGGTAAGCAACTTCGGCTCTACTCCTCTCAGATCTGGCCTGTCTGGAGGGCAACACAAATTTCCTCTTCAATAAAATGTGTAAAAAATACTCAAAATAGTCTCAGATGTGACAGTTACTCCACCTGTTGAGAGTATACTGAACAGTGAGAAATTAACTCCATCTTCTAATAAAAATCATAAAAAATCGAAAAATTTATTCCGTAATTTCAGGTTTTATAAATAATTTGTAAAAAGATTCTCTTTAAATAAATCCCGCTTAAACAATCAATTCGATGGAAACTTGAATTTTCCTTCATCCCAAATTTCTTCAATGGGAGTCGAGAAGCAAATTTTTCTGAGTCACTAGTGGGACATCAAAAATAATGCAAAGTGTAAGGCATTTCAGCTAAATAACTGTTTTATAAAGCCGCTGTGGAGAAATCAGGGAACAACTTACAGTCATCTAACATATTAAGTCAGAGAGTGGTATTCTCAGGTGGACAGAAGGTTATGGTATTGATCACATTCTACCTTACGAAATAAATAGTTTTAAATTCCTAATGGCCAATCAGAGACTGCAATTAATGTTGAATAATTACCGCATTTGAATGTTTACTATTGCAATTTATATCTCAAAATTTTGCAGTTAATAATCGTAATAGTAAATGATTGCCAATGAAGAATTCAAGTATTAAAAAAGTCAGCAAGGCATAACAGTCTTGCTGCAAAAATACGTTCTGCAACTCCTCTTCGACTTTAGGTCTTGCACCTCTGGTGCGTGCATGCCTAAGGTCAGGAGCGTTAACATAACACACAACACACAGAGACAATTAATACTATTCGAGACAGAGTTGCAGCCTGAACAGGTCATGCTGGTTGAATAACTAAACCTTCAAAAATATAGCAAACCAACAGACAATGTTGAGAGGGGTCATCTAATATTCACGTTCAACACCGACACACCCGACTCGAGCAGTCCATCTCGATGCCTACGTTTAACACTACGGTCTTATACGTTAGACATACAATATTCCGATCGCTTATCGCGGTACAAAACATGGTGTTCCCTAAAACATACGCGTTGTATAAATCTCGGATAAATGCCTACAACTACTTCAAAAAGCTTCATCTGAACTATTTAAAAGTCTTACTAGTTTACTATATGTAAAAACAACATACATTAATTTAACCAATTACTCAAATACCATCAGCATGGAGGTTCAATCACTGCTCGTAGAACATATCCACCTACGTTATGGATCTTTTGAACTAATTATTATTGAATAGCAACAATCCATATTAAAACGTATTCTATAAATACATGCAACACTTCATCACTTTTGATGAATTAATTAAGCACACACCAACATTTTAATAGAACGTAGAAGCGGTTATTAATATAATGTCGTCCTCTACCTTTGTATGTGGCATGACCCTGACCTCCCATAAGTGGAGAAGAAATCACTCACCTCCTTTTCATTTATTAACAGGGCATAAACTAAACTCACTCCCAGTTCCAGAGGAACTTATTGAAATGGATCCCAGATCCTCTTATGGGGGGGACACTACGCGACTTAGATCCTATTAAAAATTAGATAACGTTATACAATATATTCCGTTTATATAATTTGTAAATTAAATTTAAAACTAAAACATGGGGAAACGGAATATTATAATACTACAATTTGAGCTCTACAACAAGTTCTGTATCACAAATGTAACTGTTGGAGCACGTCATACCTGGTGGAAAATGATGGTCCCCTCATATTATAAATTGGAAAATACATGGGGAATTGTGAATAACCAATACAACGCATCTTCCCCTGATGCGCTCAATGTCCGATCGGTTTCTTTGATAAGGTTACGGGTGAGATTAATTCGTTGCGCGTTCCTCTCAATCTTTAACCACGACCCTCTGGAATTATTCAAGAGTCACAAACAAGAGTGACATTAACCATTCTGTAAACCCACCTAACAAGATACCTCATCGTCAGAGCTAAACACTACCTGGCATTACACAGTCGAACTAAGCTATATGCCATTTAATTAATGACAAAGCTATACGACAACCTTATTGTCCATTTAGACAACATAAAAACTTATCATAATTATCTTTACTAATTCAGACATGAGACTACATCATCTGTTACAAATTTTTTTACCCTACTACTCTTAATTCCAAACATCCGGACACACGGAACTGTTCCATTCCATCTCACCAGTGGCCAACGGCCAATGATAGAACTCATCAGCAAAATTAGTCGAGTAGGAAAAAAAGGACACTCGTGTTGTGAAAGATCGCCTTAGATTAATCTCATAATTTGACGAATTATAACGTTGTTTTTTACTTCCGAGTAATTTAGTACAGATTTGAGGACTAACGTTGACTAGTGCAGTTTAACGGGGGTGCGTATGAGCGGCTTGAGTTTATTTCGTTTTCGTTTTGAACATAATTCATTAACTACTCAAGAAAACATATCGAAAGTATGACTTACAAACTCGTCATTAATACATGTTCTAGAAAATCAGACTGTCCATTAAGAAGATGGAAATTTCTTTAAGAGAGAAAAGTAGTTTAATCCGGACCGTCATTGGTATGTACCGTGACAGGCCATTAAACATATACTACAATTCGCGTTTGATTTTAAATGCTGTTAAAAGGTGTTAGGGTTGAGGACTAAACTCCATGTATTTTATATTATTCTATTTATTTAATGGGAAAACAACTCTTTTTTCAATTTAAAATTCTATATTGTTAATATGATCATATAACGTGATCTGTGTTGGGGTGAGTTATATGCTGACGTGAAGAGTAATGAAGATTTGCAGAGTGTAAGGTTATTAAATATTACATAGGTTAACCAAAGTGACTATTTACTGACCTCCACTTAATGTACATCTTTTCTTCTTCCAGACCACAATATACACACTTGGCGAACTAAAAAGTATAACCAGTCAATTTACTAATTACTCCCCACTAACATATTTACAATAACACAAATTATATAAGTTTTTTTTGTTTTGTTTTCCTTTGGCGTGACATTATAGAACCTGTCATCACTTTATTTCTATCGATTCCTTCATATATCACGTTGTGACCGTATTCCACATTTTCTAACTGTGTACAGTTCCATGTACTGTATTGCAAGCGAGTGTTTAGCATGAAGTTTGTCTTAGCTTCCGAAAATCCGTGACGTGCATTGTTCATACAATTTCCTTTTATATTGTCTGTTATAAATAACATTAGGATAACAAAAGTAGAATATATACAATGAACTCGGTTATTATTGTATAAATTAAGTATTTGTCTAAAGTATATGTCATCATATATTTCCATTTACTATATCAATGCAAATGATATGGTACTGTATTCCATATAGGTTTTAAGATGACTCCGCACCACACGCAATCAGCGAATACTCCGTACATACAGAAGTATGCTGATACCAATTGAAACGTAACATTTTCTTGACATCTTTTAAACGAAATCCTCTTTTAATCATGACTCGTTGAAACTATAATATATTGTGCCATTGTCAAATTATATTTACAATGTTTAAAATCAACTTAAATAATTTGGCACTTTTCCATTTGGTGAACTGGCTCAGAAGCTGGAAAGGTTTGCTACTAGCTATACACAGAAAATTAATAAGGAATTCAGCTTCTTTATTTTTGGAAAGATTGCACCAGGAAATTCGTTATTTTCATAATTTATTTAAAATTGACTACATTTCCTGGTAGAGTACAACAAGTTGTACTACCACTACAGTCAAATTCGTTAAAGCAAAATATAAATTAATTATCTGAATTCATATTGCAAATTAAAAAGGTGCAATCGATTCTGATCGCAAAAAAATGCTGGCCTTCAAGTGCTTATGCTCCGTACAAGTTAAACTAATTCCCTTGCTTTAATTGGGGTAATACAGCCTTTGGTAATTTCACATTAATATAAAATGTTCCTTTACTTATATATATTGAAGTTTCAACTTTCGATAATCTCTATGTTTACCTACAACCGCTAAAAAACGGGATTAAGGGCTGGATCCTTCCCCTTCACTTTTGGCAAATTTCCCCTCATATTTTCTTATTTACTATCTAAAAAATTAATGGCAATTCTGTCTCACATGTGAAAAAAAAATGCATATATTACCTATATATATATAATATATAATATTAATATTATAATATATAATATATCCAATAAAACTACTATAACTATATAGCATATATATATAATATATATATATATATATATATATAATAAATATATCTATATATATATATTTATATGCATTCCATATATATACTCTATCATAATATTATACTATAACTATATCACATATAGTGATATATATAATTATAAGTAATATAATATATTAATAGTATATATATGGATATTATATATACTCTATATATTATATAATATATTAATATATATCTATAAATATATAGTATAATGATATAATGTGGAACCCCTGCTCAAGGTCAGCCGAGAGGTAAATAGGCTACCAAATATAACCGAACGCCTAGTATTGCATTATTTTTATGTTTTTTCCTTCTAAAAAATCATTAATCGACATAAAATGAGCTATGGGGGTGAATTATTGGAGAATTGGGGTGGATTAGGCGTTTGGTAATTAGTTATAATCTGCCCTGTCACAAATTAAATTCCACAATTTATTGCTGCATCTGTGGGCCTCGTGGAGGGGAAAATTTGTGGTAAGAATTTACCAACGCTACCGTTTAATAATTTTTCATCTTATTAAGATATAATATGTCCTAAAAGACGGATACCTTTTTATTAATAAGATTTAGTGTATGTTATTCAGTTATAGTTGTTGGATGAAACGACCTGGTGCGGTGCGGTGCGTCGTGCGCTTACTCTGATGACGTACGGTGCGGTATGGTGCGGTACGTGATCAGTACATAATTTCGCGACCCGTGTGCGGTGCGATGTCTAAACTTTATATGAGGTCTATTGGTGGCGTGCGGTTTGCGAAACGCAATGCGCCATATCGAAACATAGAAGGTGCTGGAACGGTGCGTGTGTGGTGACAAAAAAATAATTTTACTTGTAGGGTGGCGGGTGCGTGGTGTCGCTTATTCTAGTGCTGGTAGTGGCGTGACAGAATAATAATTGAGTAGCCTGGCTTTATGGCAATGGTGAACTACTCCTAGTGCTTTGCATACTATGCGGTGGCGAGTACCCCGAACCATATTTCCTGACATGCTACACCAAACTCATATTAATATACTATATATATAATATTAATAAATTAATATCATTAATAATCTATTATTATAATAATATATTATATATATATATGGATATATAGTATAACTAATTAATATATATTTACACTAATATATAATATATACCATAATAATAATTATAGTTATATGATATATATATATATATATATATATAATAATGATATATATGCGTACATATATATATATTTATATATAATATATAATATATATCACCTAATAATATATCATATATATATATATATATATATATATTATATATACTATCAGTACCACATCATCACCAAGTGAGTACAGGATATAATATAAAGATACGTGATTGATGTATTATACTTAAGATTCAACTCATAACTTACAATCAATATAATATGTATAATATATATATTAATATAATTATATATTATTTCAGTCTATATCTTATATTATATATATCATTAATATATAATATATATAATATATTATATATTATATATATATATATACTAAATAATATATATAATATACATATATTATATAAGTATATATAAATATATATAAAAATAATATGTCTTAATATATTCTAATTGGAAAACAGGAAATTCCCTCTTTGGAATCCTTCAGGACTGTGGAAAAGTGAGGATACTACGATGGATATGAACTCGTAGAAAGACAGATGATGGATTTGGTTAGTAAAAAAATATTGCGGAATGTTTTGGAAATATGATATGACACTAAAGGAATAAGAGAGTACGTTCTTAATTACTCACTTACCAAGAAAATTAGAAATTGGTTGAGATTGATGACGATGAGGATTGTCAAGTACCTATTTCGTCACTTTCAATAGGTTGTTTGATCCCTGGCAAACCGTTCAACCCTCTATATATATATAGTTATACTTATATTATTTATATATAACACACACTATTATAATTATATATACTATATTATATTGTATATATATACTAATAAAATATATATATAAAAGGTATATATTATATTAAATATTAATATTATATAAATTAATAATAATATTATAATTAATAATATATACTTACATGCACATATTTTGCATATGTAGATAGAAATAATTATCATATTTTTACATAAAAAAATTAGAGGTCACTTATTCTACACCACATTTCATCTTCTTGAGATCGCAGTAGAAGTCATCAAACTAGGCGATGTGGAAATTGAAAATATATCGATGCATTGCTCAAACATTTTTTGTAATTAATTTGCATAAAACATTCATAAAATTAAAAAAGTTTTATGTTTTTTTTATATTATATCAAAATTAAAATATGTTGTTGTTTTTTTGGGGGTTTCCTTTAAAAAAATTGCGGCGAGTTTTTACTAAAAGGTTTAAAAAAAATTTTTTTTTTTTTTTCATGAAAGTGTGTCTACAGTCAACCATTTGGAAATGATGTATACATCAAATTATAACACACGAAATCAAAGCAAAAATCCAGTTTATCAAAATAAGGTTTAGAAAAGGTTAAGTAAGCCGTGAAAACTTTGACCAACGTCTGTAAAAACTATGTGATTTTTAAAGAGGGCTACCTGAGCAAGGTTAAGTCCCCAGTTTTAAATACACATATTAATTCTTAACAATATTTAAATGAAATGGTGAAGCTCCAAAAATTTTAAATAAATTCTTTTTCTTTAAAAATGTAATAAATTTTTGAAATTCATAAAAATAAAAATTTTCGATTTTTTAAAAATTAGATAAAGAAAAATAATAACCATTTTTAGGTAAAACAACGAAACAAACTCTACATGTAATTAAAATTTTTGTCTAGAAAGTTAAAAATAACACCACAGTTTCACAACTATATATTAAAGGAGGAATTTCAAATTCGTATGGACATTAACATTGGAGCTGAGCAGGGCTTGGGGATTTTTTTTGAAAATTCCTAACTTATTAAGAACAATATCAATTTTTGATTTTTTGATATTATTATTGATTTTTATAGATTTTTTTGATTTTTTTAGACATTTTTTCAGATTCGTGACGTCATGCGAATATACTATAAATTATATATTATATATATATCTACACTACATT
>JABUQX010039651.1:0-5000 GCA_015478945.1 Trachelipus rathkii
GGACGGGGTTTCGCATTTGATTATTGATGTGTGATGTCCAAAAAATGTGATTTCGGTTTTATGCATATCAAGTCGGACCATGTAAGCAGCGTCGTGGAATGGTAGATCCGCATTTAGTGAAAGACTACTTGGTGGTTAAACAGAATTTGTTATACTAATAGATTTGTATATGATGTTTTACCTTTGTTAAGAGGGATCTATCAGTATGTTAAGAGAGTAGATGAAAAATTATATGCAGGATATGGAATCTCGAAGAATCCGAAACCCTGAGGATTCAGGAACGTGAACTGTAGAAATTGCGTTCCACTTAGAACGTGGAACCTGGAACGTGGAGAGAGACGTCAAAAGCGCCCGCACGCAAGTAAAAAGAAAAAATGAAAGAAAATAAAAAACAGTTTTAATGAGATAAAGTAATAAATAGAAGAATTGTATAAGTCTTAGGTCGCAAGAGATGAAGGTAGTTCTAATTTTAGAGGAGCTCGTTGTTTATGTTTGTAGCTGTAGATGACCGACACGACTAACGTCTGCTGGAATGAGGTCAGTTACATGAGGTGGAAGTGTCTATCAGCCCCTTGGAGAATGGGTAGCTGAGTCTTGATACAGATACGTAAAGGAGTATTAGAAGGAAATTCGAAAAGCTGACACGTGAGATGGCGTATCGTGGAGAAGAAGGCGAGAGAAGAGGGGGAAAGAATTGTGAATGGACATGTAGCGTTAGACGTCTGAAGAAAGCATAAGAGATGATGCTTGTTGTGATCACAATCCGGAGGGGGTATACCAGGCATACTGAAATAGATAGGAAGTTTAGAAATGCGAAAGGCGGGTGATAAGGAGGAAGAGATGAGAGAAAGAGAGAGGGAAGGTAAGGAGGAAGGATGAAGGAATGGATTGCAAATGGAAATGAGAGAGAAAAGAGAAGTGAAGAATCAAGAGGGGATGAAAGAGAAGAAAGTTGGTTGGACACACTCTCAGATGTCCCTCGAACGAAAATAGAAGAGAAGAAGAGAAATAAACGACGAGTGCAGTAAGGAGATAAATGGAGAAGGCATTGACTACATGAGGAAGGGAAGGATGGAGAGAACAGAGAGCACAGAGGAAGGAGACAGAGTTGTTACCTGCACGTCGGTGTGCTGGAGCCGTGCGGTGTTGAGGTTGAGTAATACATTCGTTTAAGACACTAGCATAAGGACGATTTTGCTTTTCAATGTCGTTTTCTAATATTAATAAGCGTCAACTGTAAAATATATTAGTTATTGCTAATTTTGTATTTTAATAACTATTTTATTGTTGTACATTTAGTTCTTTGTTGTTTGTTACTTTTTGATCTTATCAATTTAGTAACTGTTATTAACTTATCACTTTATATGTTGATTTGTGATTTGTCTTTAATATTTCTTATATGTAGTTATTTAATAAAGTTGGATTCTTTTATATAATATCAGTTTACTTAGAATTATTTATGTAATTGTTGCGATATCTTTACTGATACATTAATGTTAAGCCGAGGTATATAGTTAAATGCCAGTAAAATAAAGCCATACCCAATTAATCCTACTAGACTCTTACTATGATCTAATTGATTCCATGCTATAGTGTCTATTGATTTGAGTTGATCGAGGTTGGATTTAGCAAAATTATCATTATGTTGCTTATATAACTTAGAGAACAAAACTTTATAATTTTATTGATTGTTTTGTTATGTTCTATTAGTAAACATTAATGTTTTTTTACTATTAATAAATAATAGCTAATTCTTTGATAGTTTTTACAGATGGATAACGTAAAAAAATTTCAGTAACATACTGTTAAGAGTACAGATAAATCCGTAAATTAGATTCAGTGAAATCTCATTATAATCAGGTTAAATAGTAAAGCATAGTAAATCAAGCTGAGAAGGGTCATTCGTAATTTCAAAAATACAACCTATGTTATACTATCGTTCCATGAATTATGGTGAGATCGTATTGATCTATTATCTACTTAGATTATCTACTCATAGATATACTTGATCTAATTGATAAGTAATTTTTGTATAACATAACACAAAAACTTTTATTTATTTTGTTTTGTTTCTTAATCATTTTGTTTTACTAAAATTATTCTATTTATGTTTATTAATTAAAAAGAATATGCATATTTTACAGTCAACTATAAGCAGGTAATCAGATAAAAATTAGCTTTAATCAATGCCCTCACCGGCAATCCAGTTACAAGGATTGTATTTGTTGGCAATATGTGATACAGCTTGATTAGTTGTAATTGTTCTATATTCAAGTCATAGTTTGTATAACATAACACTAAAACTTTTATTTTATTTGTTTGTTTTCTTTAAAATTTTGTTTTTACTAAGAAAATTATTTTTTCATATTTTATAACAAAAAAATTTTTTGCATTTTACATACCTTTAAAGCAGTAAATCAGTAAATCAGTTAATCAAATGCCCTCCTACCTTCATGACTCTATTGATCTATTGTTATTGATCGATTGATTCTATGATGTATTTGATCTAATTGATCGATTATGACTATTGATCTATTGATTCAGTCATTTTTGTTTTAATAATTTTTATTTTACATTTTAATTTAAAAGCAGTAAAAAATCAGTAACATCAGTTATCAAAACAGCCTAGCCATGTCAGCCTCCTACCCTCCATGATCTATTGATTATTGATTCAAGTCATATTATTATTGATTCAATACATATTTTGTATAACATAACAAAATAAAATTTTGCTGTAGTGGTGTTGTTGAAATGTTGGCGTTATGTTGTTGATTGTTGCAGTTGTTGTTGTTGTTTGTTGTTGTTGTTTGTTGTTGTTGTTGTGTGTCGTTGTTGTCGTGTTGATGTTAATATATAAACCCGTTAAGTTAATGAAAAATATTTACAACCTGTTTTCAAACATTATCTCAAAAATATTAATGTTTATTTTACATTAACGTTGTAATATTGAAAACTAAACAAAAATATATTATCCTAGCCTACTGAACATACAAGCAATTCATTAACAAGGTAATAAAATAGAAGTGTTAACCTTATCAGAGAGTCACATAGCACTGTAATCCGTTTACTATATACCACTCACAAAATATTATTATATTATTTTTATATTATTATATTTATTCTTATTATTTAATTATTATTATTATTTATTATTATTAAGTTATTATATTATTATTATTATTATTATCACATAGATTCTCACAAACACATACGCATGCGATCACTTTGCCTCCAGGTCCACAACTAGAACTTTGGATAGGTAAATTCTCTCTATCCAGGCGTCACTAACATTTAATAGTAATCTGTTAGGCTCAAGGTAACAATCAGAGAACTGTGATTTGCTATGCTATCGACGGGCAGCCAATGAAATTCGAGAATGACTCATTAATTTTAATATCTTTTGACACATGAGATGGGTAAATAGATTTAATTACTTTGTTCCCAATATCTTTTGACACTGAGAAGGGGTAATGAGATTTAATTACTTTTGTTCCCAGATATCTTTCTTGACACATGATGAAAGGGTAAATGAGATTTTTACTTTGTTTCCGCAATATTTTTGACACATGAGAAGGGTAAATAATTTTATTATTTGTTCCAATATCTTTTGACACATTGGGAAGGGTAACGAGATTTATTAACTTGTTCCCAATATCTTTTGACACATGAGAGGGTAAAATAGATTTTTAATTACTTTGTTCCCATTTTGCCCTTACTTAACATTATGTTTTTATCTTAAACAGTAGTTTTTTATTATGATTAATTATTATTATTATTATTTTATTATTATATTATTTTATTATTATTATTATTTTTATTATTATATAACTATATACTGTATAGGAACATAACAAATCTAAATCGATACACACACACCACACACACACACAACACACACACATACACCACACATCACACACACACACACAACACACACACACACTCACATAATTATGAGCACTGTTACTAATACATGCTGGCGAATGCATCGACTGAATTATGATCACAGTGAATGTATTATCTATGATGTCCAAGCAGATATGTTCATTTTCTATTAAACGTCGTGTAAGACATTTACATTTTTCACAAGTATTAAATATAAAATTTCATTTTGTTTATGTATTTCTGACGTTTCTATTTTCTTTACATTTATATTTTGTTAAAGTTAGTATTTATTTCTTTATTTTATTTTTATTTATTTTATGTTTGTATTTATTTAAAATAATCTATAATTATTTTTTAAAACTTTTATATATTTTTGGGTATTTTAGTTAAAATATCTTTGTATAAGTATAAGAGTAAATTATTTCAAAGGTTTAAAGGGTTTCAAATATAAGGACACTTTAGCATTTAAATACCTTAATCAGTAAAGCAGTAAAAATCAGTAAATCAAACTGCTTCAGACTCTTCTACATTCATTGATCTATTGATCTAATTGATCTAAATTTGATCTATATCTAATTGATCTATTGATTCTAAGTCAATTTTGTTATAGCATAACAACAAAAACTTTTATTTATTATGTGTAGAACCTTTTAAACATTTTGGGGTACTAAAATACTCTAAAACCTTTAAAACATTTTTGGGTATTCTAGCATTACAATACTCTGAAATTTAAAGCAGTAATCAGTAAATCAAACTGCCTTCCAGCCAACTTCGCTACCCTTCTCTGACTATTGATCTAATTTGATCTATTGACTGTTGATCTATTATCTATGTTGATTCACGTCATTATTTTTCGTATAATATAACACACAATAACTTTATTTATTTTTGTATTGTTCTTTAAACATTTTTGTTTTAACTAAAATTTATTATTTATTGTTTTATAACTTAAAAAAATTGCATTTTTTACAATACCTAAAGGTAAATCAAGTTTAATCAAAACCACCCACCCACCCTTCACCCATCAGTATATATATAGAGAGTGTGATATTCTATTTTTTAAAATATATTATATATATATATATATATATATATATATTATATATATATATATA
>JABUQX010039651.1:7500-15000 GCA_015478945.1 Trachelipus rathkii
TGTATGTTTATAGAATTATAAACGCAAAATATAATAGAAGCTTGAATAATAGATAAAATAATAGATCAATAGATCAATAGATAAATATGAGTATGGAAGGTGAAGGTGGCTGAAGGCAGTTTGAATTACGATTTACTGCTTTAACTGATTTAAGTAGTAAATATTGCAATTTTTTTAAGTTATGAAACATTAAAAAATGAAAACAATAATTCTATTAAGTTAAAGACCCATGGTTTAAATTTTAATTATAAAAATAAAAATCAAAATAAGATTAAATTATTCCTTTTTGTTGCAACTATAAAAACTTTTTAAATCACAGCTACTTTAAGATTATATTTTTACATAGAGAAATCAATAAATGGATAATAGATTGTGAATGGTAGGAAGGTGGCTGAAAGTAATAGCATTTGAATTAACTGGATTTAGCTGCTTTTTAGAACATGATTTAAAGGTATGTATAAATGCAATAAATTACTTTTTTAAGTTTTAATAACCATAGATTGGGAATATCCAAAATGTTGGCTAGTAAGATCACATACATAGTTAACGCATATTACAAACTAATAAATAAGATTGAAATATAATAATATAGATTAATTTTAAAAATATATAAAAATTAAAACAATAAAATAAAAAGTAAAATAAATAAATACAATAACTAAACTATAATTAACAAATATTAAAATGTAAAGAAATAATAGGAAAGTAAAAAGATACAATACATAACAATTGAAAATATTTTAAAGTGATTTTTAAACATGATAGAGAAAAATGTATAATGTCTAATTACAACGAATTATTAGAATACATGTGGAAACAAAACAGTCTTGCTTGACAAATTAACAGAAATAGCCACGATCAATGCAGTTGAATATCAGTAAGTTTAGCTAGATGATTAAGACAGAGAACTAAAATGTTAGAAAATTTTTTTGAACGTAAAGTGATCATCATGATATATTGTGTGTGTTTTGTGATAGTGATGTGAGATGTGTGTGGTCAGATGTGATGATTGTGTTGTTAGATGTATCGGTAAGATAAATAGATTGATAATATGTTTCCTTATCCGTATATTAACACTAAGATAATCTAAGTTATAGAAATCTATAATATAATAAACTAATAATAAATAATATAATAATATAATACATAATAATAATAATATACATATAAAGAGATAAACATATATATATATAATCAATAAAATAAATAATAACTATGTTAAGATAAAAAATATGTTTTAAAAGAGATAAGACAAAGACCCAATGGGAACCAAAGTAATAAGGTATATTGGTACCCGTTCCTCATGATATGGGTCAAAAGATAAATTGACGAGGAGACAACGATAAATATAAATATTAACTTCGATTTACCACTGTTCATCATGTGCTGTCAAAAGATAATTTGGATAACAAAAGATTATATACATCTATTAACCCGACTTCTCGATTGTGTAAAAGAAATAATTGGAAAAGAATAGTTAATTATAGATATCTCAATTTATTTACCCTTTCCTCAGAATTGTGATCAAAAGAGTAATTATTGAGGAACTAAAAGTTAGAAAATAATTCTCATTTGACCGCCTTATCTTCAATGTGTCAAAAGATTTATCTATTGGCGAAATACAAGTTAATAATATATTACCATTTACACCATAGTATCTTCTACATAATACTCTGTACTCATAGAGATTTATTCCAAGGATATAATAAGATGAATTCATAATGATCCTCGAATGTATCATTGGACGCATACTACACGATAGAAATGCAGAATATTTTACTATTACATCATGGCTATAATATCAAGTTCTCTATTAGGATTACAAGCACGCTTCAGAGCGAACAAAATGAAGTTAACTTAATAGTATTAGGACTGGCCTAGTTACGAGAAGACAAATAATCGCATTACACATAAACGAAAGTATTCTAGTTGTGGACTCATGGAGGACAAGATAGAATTCAGCATAGGAACCGTTATTGGGTTGTGAGATTATGTGGAATAATAATTAATAATATATAAAATAATAATAATATAATAATAAATATAATAATAATAATAATATAATATAATAATAATAACTAATATAATAAAGATTAATAATAATTAATGATAATAATAAAAGATAACAATAAACATCTATATAATTTATATAAATAATAAGTATATTTATGAGATAAGTGATATTTTAGTAGTAAAGCATTGTAGATTAGAGCTTATCATTGACTTCTGACTGTAAAGATATTTAACCTGCACCAGCAGAAACCCTGTAAAAAACATACTAATTGAGAAAAACTGTCATAATTATAGTGTACAATCACATATTATAGAAGAAATGAGCTGCTATGTCAGTGATAAAGAGAAATGCATAACACTCTTAGGAAATGAGTATTTAAATAATGTTTATTAGTTTTATGTTTATTAAATATTACATAGTAGTATTTAAACAAATCATTATTGATATAAAAATTAAAACAATGAATTAAAGTTCATTGAGATAAACTGTATTTGAAAAAGTGTTTGTATAATTTTCATTTAACTTGAACGTTTGATATATTTTAAGATCAACAACGACAACAACGAACAACAACGAACAACAACATATAACAAGCACACATATCTGTCATACAAAATGCAAAACATAAATAACGAATCTTTTAAACACACTACCTAGCTACAGCATATGCAGATTATTGCTAAATTGTGTATTAAGTGTATGATATAAACAACAATTGAAATACGGAACGCTTGAATGTTCATAGAGCATTTCAATAGAAATCAAGAACATAGATAAATTAGATCATGCGATAAGCGAGCCTAGATACTAATACAGGTGAATCACTGAGTAAGGACTCTTTGATATCATAACTGAGTATTACTGTATTTTACTAGCTTATAATAAAGATTCATTTATATGATAAAATAATATAATACAATTATTTATAATAATCAAATAAACTAATGATGAACTTGAAATCATAAGAATAGAATATAGAATCCTCACTCCGATAGGAATAACTGTACACTCAAATGAATAATCCCAGTTACTCTCAAGGTGATTAGAAGTTAATCAAAAATCGATACAGTCACATAATATAGAATCTGAAATAATAAGGAATCTTCAAAAACTGAGGGAATCAAACTAAAGGAATAAAAGCTTAAGGTTTAGGGAGGGCGTGCCATTTATCGAATGATACTAAGAACAGCTGAAATTTAACTGATATATACTTGCTTAGTAAAGTATAGTAAAAAAATGCAAGAAGCTTTTTTTGATATATAGAAACAATGAAAAAGAAGTAAATTTCTTTAGTTTAAAATACAAAATGTTAAAGAAAAAAACAAAATAAATAAAATTTTTGTGTTAGTGATATAAATAGTCCAGAAAATAAGTGACTTGGTAAAATATTAGGAGTAATATGATCATAACAGATCAAAGATGGATTCAATAAGATCAGTAATATATATGGAAGGGTTAGGACAGGGCAGTTTGATTAACTGATTTTACTGATTTACTGATGGCTATTAGAGCTTGTAAAAAACGACAAACTTTTTTTTTAAAGTTACTATAACAGACAGAAAAATAAATTTTTAACGTGAAATAACAAAATATGTTATTAAAGAATAATTCAAACACAAATACGTAAAAGTTTAGTGTGCACCTAGTATATGTTAATGAACAAAATACAGATACTTTGAGATACATTAGATCAAGTAGATTCAATATAATCAAAATAAAATTAGAATCAACATAGAGGTAAAATAGAATTCAGTATAGGGAGGAAATTACAGGTCAGAGCGGTAATAGTATTGATTGAAACAATGGATACTGTACGATGGAGTTTACTGTAAGCTTTAATTGAATTTACTGATTTATCTGATTTTACTGAATTTACTGGTATAATATACATCGAATTGTGAATCGCTAGCATATTGACTTGATTATTTAACATGGACGCTTCTTTAAAGTATGTAAAAATCAGATTTTTTTACGTTATAATAACAATAAAAGACGAAATAAATTATTCTAATAATAAACACACAATTGAGGCATGATATGAAAATGAACATCAAAGAACACAAAAATAAATAAAAGTTTTTGAGTTGATGATAATACTTATATATCTTTGAACATTAAATATTTGTATTTGAAATACATAGATCAATAGATAATAGATCAATAAGATCAAGATCCAGATCATGATAAGGGTAGGAGATAGAGCTGGTGTTTGATTAACTGATTTACTGATTTACTGTTTAAGTATTTAAAAATGCAATTTTATCGTTATGATCATAATGACGTATAAAACAAGAGACAAATAATATTATTTGATTAGTAAAAATAAAATCATTGTTAAAAGCAAACAAATACAAAATAATAGAAAGTAATTAAAAAGTTATAATCATTGATAAAAATAAAAAAAGTAAGTAAAATCACAAAAAAGAATATATTGATAAAGAATAATAAGTTATAAAAGTAAAATAATGCAAAACATGATATATTATATTAATGTTTGAACGCTTTATAATAAAGAAACGTAGATATATTATGAAAAATAGAATATGTATCATGTCTTGGCTTGTAAAGCGAATATGTGTTACGTTATACAACAATCGCGAAGCCGACACCAACCCAAAAGAGCACCTAAGATCCTCCAGAACGAACATACGGGTGCATGGAAGTTTACCATGTCTCTTTTCTCTGTCTCCTCTTATCTGCAAATACATTACCTTCTGATACTCCTTCTTCATTCTTCTCTTGTATGGCACATCCGTGTCAATTTTCTTTCTTCTTCACTTTTATAAAGTTTCAGGTATGATAGGAATGGAGACACACTCAACTCCTACGTAAGTGATAAGTTTCAGAAACACCTATTAATCTTCCGATACTTCATTTCTCCCTTGCTTCTCATAATACTATTACTTTCACCTAATACTTCTCTCTTCTTCTAGTTCAGTCTGTCTTACTCCTTCATACACTTTAACTTCTATGAAACACTCAACGTCTGAAGATTTTACAAAGAAAACGGCTCATTTTAATTTCATGATGGGAACCAAACTACGTGAGGAGGAGATCCAGAATAAGCTATCCAGATCTAGCTCAAGCTCGATAATCAGCCAACGACTACATATATCTCTTCAATTCTACTCCTTCTTACTAATAACGAAAAAGATCACTCAGTGCATATTCATCGCTTGTAGGAAACATAAAGAACTTATTAACTATTCATTATGCGCAAAGAGCAACAGTAGAACACATCTTAAGCTTACTCAAGAACAGGAGATGACATCTCCAACAGCAACATAATACTAAACATAGTGCCATGTGACCGGACTAGTAGGAATTCTAAAAGGACAGAAGCTAACATGATCCGGCAGAGCACAAACAAACATCACTGCGAAAAAGTAGACATAATAACAAAGACTTAGGACAAGAGGAAAAGATCAAATATATAGTAATTCACTATTTTAATTATTACTATAACTTATTATGAAAATAATATAATTAGGTTTTTATTATGTATCACTTTTAGTATTTTTTTTATTAACTATATATTTTTATTATTAAGTTTCTGTACACGTCCGATTCTGATCTATATTAGTTACTTAGTTACTTTTTATATCATTCATGTATGAGAATAGTGAGAGCGACAAGAAATAAACAAGGAGGAATCCCAGTTTCCATATAACTCAGAACGCTTATGAGAAAGAAACCTAAATGTATCCACGAAGTTCCTATGGTCGGAATCGCTTATACACGACAGATTGCATAACTTTCACAGTAACATAATCCAGCTCCATACTCAATATTAAACTATAGCGATAGCAAATTCTATTAACCTACTAAAATCTACATATAAATATTAGAGGACTACTAGATACAATAGTAAAAAAATTCACGATATAATATTAATATAACAGCTATAATTAATAACATAAGTTGATATAAATAATAAAATAAATTAATAAAATAAAGTCTAGTAGGGCAAAATTTAAATGATATCATATAATCTAACAAATGGTAAATCTAACAAGCTAATAAAATAAGATACTTAATTATAAGATATATACTATACAGGAATAATATTAATATATTTATAAAATCATATATATAGTGTTAAACAAGAAATATTAATTGAATAAAGATTCAAGTGATAATAAAACTATAAGACTTAAGAAAACTCTAAATAAGAAATGAATATACTACAATATATAGTTACATATATATAACCATTTATCTGACTAACTAAAAAGATAATTTATAATCGTAGGCAAGAATATCACAAAAATACACAATGAGATGATGAAAATTAATTAAATAACTAATAAGAACTAAATAATTAGTGACCTAGTAAGCATAATATATAATTTAGATATAGACTATTCATATATGATTACTCCATATATATATTATATAGTATATTCCATTTTTCAATAATTCTATTTATACAGGCCTACAGACGTTTAATAATTATAGGTACATAGATACTCATGAAACATAAATAAACGTTTCAGGCATCCTATATTAATAATTAAGAAAGTAGAATAAAATAAAGTAACAAGCGAGTAAAATATAATGAATACTCATTTCAGTCTTTGATAAGATATATGTTATCAGATAATCATAAACATATGTCGAAATAATAGAATAAATGCGAACACAGATAGATGTAATAGAAGAGATGGGTTTAGGTTAATGTAAACATATTACTCGATATAGAATGGAGAGATAAGTAATCTACTCATTCGTAGAACATGATCTAGCTGTGAATAGTTTTCTGAATGAATAACTCTCAATCAAAGAAGTTTCCCAACCGAAATATAGGCTCAGGGCAACCACAACTAAGATGGCATTACTTGATTCCCACTGCCTGTACCGTCCTTCATGAACTTTAGATTCTTGATGGAAGCGTTCAGCTGCCATACTAATATCGCCTAGTTATCCGAATTTTCTTTTAGGTGAGAATGTACAGTATGTCTAACTTTATACTCATTCTACATCCATGAGAATAAAAACTGTCTAGCAGTTCCTGTACAATGTTAGTGTTCTCGGCTTTCCTGTTCCCGAGAAAATTCTGTGCTACATCTGAAAAGCATTCCACGCTCTTGCCTCGAACACAGTCATTGTTGTAGCATAAAGCAGCATCACGGAGGAGTGGTCCGTAATGTTGTGGGCATCAAATATATCCAGCTTTTTTCTTCTCGTCACTCAGACCAGGAAACGTTGAGCATATATATCGGAAGCATTCACCATCATGGTCCAGGGCTAGGGTTGGGAAAAAAACCGTTTTTTTCAAATGTGTTTTTTTTTCATGAAAAAAAAAACGAGTTTTTTACGTGTTTTTTTCGTTTTTTTCGTTTTTTTGTTTTTTCATTAATGTTTTTTAAAAATATAAAGAGGTTAATATGATATTCACTTGAGGATTTTTCATTTTCTCAAATATAATGGTAAATGATAATTAAAAAACATAAAATTCCATTTATTATTATAAAATACGCAGAACT
>JABUQX010039651.1:27500-35000 GCA_015478945.1 Trachelipus rathkii
ATATATATATCTATTATATATATATTATATATATATATATATATATTTATATATTTATCTACTTATTTAATTAAATAAAAAATTAAAAATGAGAATTCAATTGAGATATAATAAATAATAATAATAATAATAATAATAATAATATAATAATAATAATATAAATAATATTAATAATCTAATCCATAATAATAATAAGAATGAATAATAATAATAATTAATAATCTATAAATTTATACCTATTTAATCTATTCCAAAGTTTCGATCAATGCCACCTTCCACTAAGCACCACACTACTCCACGTGATCAATCGCTTCGATTACATTGGTCATTTTTTTATCTAGAATTTATTAATATAATTTGACTTTTTTATTATAAAGAAAAAAAAGTCAAAAAGGAAATTTACTACATCAAAATGATATCAAATTCTATCAAACTTTTCAGGTTCATAACCGAAACCTGTGCGCACTATTCAATTACTACCATACAAAACTATTATATATATTACATCTTTTAATATATATAATATTATTTATATATAATATATATATATATATATATATATATATATATATATATATATATATATATATATATATTATATATTATTTATATATATATATATATATATATATAAAAAACAATTATATAAAAATTCTGTTCGCCACACACACAATCTCCGCTCTTCAATTTGAGCACGAAAGATTTCACCATTTTTACTGATGAAAAAAATAGTTACTTAATCGCGATGTTCTTAACACTTTTTGTTTCAGTTTTACATAATCTTTTTATATTTATTATGTAATATTTTCATTCATTTGACAATTGGTTCGCCAAAAAATATGAAATTTTTATGCGATATAAACGATCTGTAGAATAATATTGTTAAAAGATCGATCGTTTCTTAATATGTTATATATAACTCGTGCTGACGCACGAAGCAGCGACGAAATATAGCAGTTCGCCTCTAATATAATTATATTTATTAATATATTACATATAATAATTAATATTATATATATATATATATATAATATAATATATACTATATATATATATCTTATAAATAAAAATTTATTATATTAAGTATGATTATCAAACTACTATTATATATACTTTAATTAATATAATATATATATATTATAACTCAATATTATATAATATAATATATATACATCTTAACAGTTATACCTAACTAATATTCATAGTTCACTTAAGTGTCATCTATTATATTTCCCCTTTTCACCTCTATTTGATATATATAAATTTAGCTAATCCAAATATGATGAGATTTATGCTATTCATCATAAATTATTGTTTGAGTGTTAGACTCGCACCGCGAACTCGTTTTATATATGATGAATATAGCGGTAAATAACTCTCTCTTTCCATCAATAAATTTGTGCCATACACTTTGAAAAAGGTCTTAAGATAGTAAAACTATCACTTGCGAATTATAAAACAGATTAAACCATTCTATAAAAGTAGTTCGTTTTTATAATGGTATCTAGGACCAAATTCTCTGAACTATTGACGAACATTTTAGTGGATTTTGTTCCTCTAGGCTGCGCTACATCTATATATAGGATGTGAAATGTCGCAACAAAACTTCCATCCAAGATTTCGAAACTAGTCCATTTGAATATGACCCATAGCATGCAATCTACAAATTGTTGGAGGGACGTCGTCAAGGCTTCGCCTATATGGAATACACTGTATAAAATTATCAAATTATAAAGGATCGAATTTTCTGTCAGTCAAGCACGCTACCAGTTCTTAAGTTTTGTCCGAGAAAATATCAGTAACTTTACAAGTCACAGGAATTACGATGGAATACCCAATATAACGGTTTCTCTTTATTAAAAGATACTGCGTTTGGTCAAGTGTTGAAAAAACAAAATTCTAATTTTATTCTAGGTTCAAAACTGATGAAAACAAACTTACAAAGTACAATTTGGATTATCATGCGAAATTTGACGCTAAGGAAAATGGACGGAGATATTTAGACAGCCTCATATATGTCTACTTAGTCTTAAGATCTTCCTATGTGCATAGATCTTATTACCAGTAAATAGTGAATTTGGTACATTTTCTTATGAAGGCTGATGAAATAAGCTTAAACTGATTAAAGGATGCCAGTACTAGATGTTAGAATCCTAATTTTGTTTAACAAAATCAAAGTAAGTGAGAAACTCAGTCATAAAAATGTTCAGATCTAACATTTAACATTTATATGTATACCACTTCAAAGACATTGTAACTAAAACAATTAACTAAATTTAAATGTTATACACTTATTGAAAAATATTATCCTATAATCAAAACAAACTAATGATTTTATTATAAAAAATAAAAATTAGACATCTGCAATCCAATAGATTCGAATAGTAGATCAAGGATAGTTTATCAATATAGTGAATATGATTTTCTCGAACACATGAGTTAAGATTTCATGCAAATTAGGACTATAGAAAAGAGCTTTATAATTGAATGCGAGTATTGAAGTAGCTGATTAATTAAATTGAATATTATATAATAAATAATAAATAAAATATTTAAACAGTTAAAATCTAATATATTAAAAAATATTTTAGATTTAATGGAGACATATTTCAGGTGTGCAAAAATTTGAAAAATATTAATTGAAAATGGTTGTGTAAAAACCTCATAGCTCACATATGAATCTATTAATATATTTGTTATACTGCTCACTTATTAATCTTATTGTACTTATCTGACTAATGTCCTTTATTATCTATTGACAATAAGTTTTCTATCATTTTAGGTTCAGCTGTTAACATATTTTACTAACTAGTGCCTCTTTTTACTTAGTAATTTTTATGTCCTCCAACTTGTTCTTCTTAAGCGATAATTTTTCTGAAGCCTTATTTATTATAATTCAAATTCCTATGAATTTTTTTTAATGAGTTACTATCTTAACGTTAAAACATAAATATAGTAACTATATTAATTAGATATTAAGAGCTTTTATTAACTACGTCAATATAAAAATAATGATTCTAAATAGTAAAATCAATTATACCTAACGTATTTTAGATAGAAAAAAAGTTTTTTAGTGCTAATACTGATTATATAGCGAAATATTATAGGATCTGAGGAAGTTGAATCACTATAGCAATGAGCCAGTTCAAGTACTGAAAATTCGAACGATATGACACGATCGACCGCCCGCTTGAATGGGAATTTACCGCTACGTTCTATCGAGCGAAAAAAACCGAAAGGTTTTCTGTTAGCGCACGATATAACATTGATTAAACTGAATTAAATGGAATTATATAGACAGGATACAACTCTACTTAATTTAGAGGATAGTATAAGATAGCTATAATTAATAAATACATTTTAATTAAATTTTATAATATGAAGATAATAAATCAATTTTAATAAATAATAATAAAAATAACCTAAATAAATTAATTATAAAATAAATATATTAAAATTTATAATATAACTAAAATATAAAATAAAATTTATTGAAGAGGAAATAAACACAAAAATAAATAAAATTAAATAACATTATTTAAAAAATATCAAGACAATAAAATTTAATAAAAAAAAAAGTTAAATATTAAAAAAAAAATAATAATTTAAATATATATAAGAAGAAAATTAAAAACATAATGAGTTCTATTAAATTAAAACTTATAAAATGAAAAAATTTGCAACAAAATTCGTACTGATAGCAACAGCTACTTTTATTACTGGATCGATAATGTTTCTTACAGGACAAAAAATATATAACCGAGAATCTCAAATAATATAGACAAAGTTAACTAATCCGAAGTATATAATTACTTAAATAACGTATAATGTATTATTTACTAAAATAATACTCAGTGCTATAATTATTATATTCGTAATTATACTCAGTGGTTAATCGCAGCACTGGAATGAAATAAGTATCAGACTCTGTCTTTCCTCTCTTCCTCTCCATCTCTATCTTCATCTATGCTCGACGCGTCGTCTCCGCACCATCGCTATTCAGCCCACCGACTCACTCGTCTACTCGCAGCCTCACTACCCACACATAACGTATGATAAACTTCGGAGTTGTGAGAGTTTGCCGCATAGCCCCCTCACTTCTGTCGTGCTCAAAACTTGACACCCCGGCGAGTAGGGGGTGACCGATAGACCTCGTGCGTAGAGCGAGGTTACGTGGCCATTCTGCCCTCAACACCCACCACATTAGCAAGATTCTGTGAGAGTGTGCCTGCAGTGCTCCTCGCTCTCTCCAGCTTCTCTCCATCCTATACCTCAGTTACGCTACTCCTGTACTCGTTAGAAGCTGACTACCGACTTTTCCTCATTTTCCTCGTCTACTACTACCCTTTTCATCTATAAGGTACCCAAGTCATACTTAATTTGCGACGTATAAAATAAACCGTACATTCCCAAAGGGGAGGGGGGTCTCAGCCCCTCCCAAAATCGAAAATATAGTTGAGAAACAGATCAACGGGGCACTGAAATCTTGGTCTTATTACACCTCTCTCATATAAGGTACCACATCATATATGGAGTAAATAGCCGTATCACACCACTAATAAGGGAGAGTCCATCCAGCCCCAAATCCTTGAAATATAATCTACACGCATTAGACATCCATGGTCTTCTTATTTGAGTTTCCGATGAACCATTTCCAGATTTTCCTGGCAACAATCCTACAATAATCCGTGATTATGATCTACGATTAGGGACGACTAGCTAAGGCCTGTTCACACCTAAAGGGGCGGTCTCCAGGTGACCCCCCGAAACCTGAAATATTAACAAAGTGGCGAGGAACGAGGCAACACTTGCAAGGTACCTGTTGGTAATTACATTGGCCTTCCTCCAAGTATACACATGTCAAGCGTGCGAGTGTGATACGCATAAAAAAAAACGAGAATTAAAAAAATTTTAACGCGAGACATGACAACGACACTAAAAAAAATTAAAATTATTATATCTCTTGATTTCTTTAAAGTGTTATAGATGGAAATTCTCTCATATTTTACAATTTTTCTATCTTATTCTGAATTTTTTATTTACTAATATCATCTATATATTGAATTTTGCTCACTATTTTTAATATTTAATTTTCCGATTATATTTTAGTTTAAATCATTATAATTATCTAATCCTTTCTTCCTTTTCTCTCTCCATTTTCTCTTACTATTTAATATTGATTTCTTATTGGTAATATTTTCTTATATAATATATTTTATTTTATTGTTTTTTTTTAGCATTTACTCACCTTTTAACTCTCACTCATTGAATTTAAAATTTCTCATGGATATAATCAAAGCTTTCTAATTATTTTAAATATCTTATTTTAATCCATTATTTTATTTACCTATCTATTTCCATATTTTCCATTAACCTTTATCTCAATCCTCATTCAATTTATGTAATATTATTAGTTATAGAAATGTCTTTATAGATTTATTTTATATTTATTTGTATCTATTTTTGATTTACAAGTCATATTAATTTTCGTTCTTACTATAGTTACACCATGCTGGTAGGTAGTCAAATTTAACGAAATAACCACTAAACGCCAGTATATATTCTGCTGATCAATAAATTAACCAGTCACTTCTACGCGTAAGAGTATCTCAGTTCTACCAAGGCTCACAGTAAACTAACCTAATAAAACCTATTACTATATGCAGTTATTTATATGCGAATCAGTATAGAATCACATAGTAAATCAGTAAATCAGTTAAGCAGTAAAATCAGATAAATCCAGTAACATGTTCCTCACAAAGTTATATAAAATATCATTGTTCATATAGCTCAGATTAGTATTTCTTCAGGTATTACAACTAATGATAAAAATTCAAACCAAGTAGACCACCACGTCTAGAAAGAACGATTCATTCATACTAAGCCCTTTCCATGTCTATTGATCTATCATTGATTGATACGTAGTTGATCTTTGATCATGGATGCTGATAAAAAATGTTACTCTATAATCGATTGAAAATAACCAAAACCATCAATATAGATTTATTGAATAATCCCTCCTAAGGATAACAATATTTTTTGTTACTATCAATTTCATTATTACACCCAAAAACCTTCTAGGAAAACCAAAAATCCCCTTTTAAGGGGCTAAATCCATTAAGTTCTTCCTATTTTGAGACCAGTGTGGGTGTATAATTAAACTCTGAAAGAATTCAAGGCATTACTTCTCATATTTATATTTATAACTTAAACATGCTTTTGCGTTTTATCAGTACGCGATAACCTCTTAACCAGACCTTAGAGTAATATCCGTAAGGCTCATACGCTCGACCTAGAAATATACCACACTAAAACTCCTTCGACGGTACTCAATCATAACGTTCCTCCTACCCACTCTCTCCAAAACTAAATCTAATAGAATATGATGGTAAATTACCATCTTAGTCTGTTGAGTCTCGCCGACATGATCATGGAGATTTCCAATTAAGATACCCTATTTCTATTCATATCATATTCCTTGATAGAATATACAATGGTTTCTACTAAACAGTAATACAATAATATTTCTGTGCTCGCGTCTTTTAGTCGATGTGCTAGGGTTTGCCTAATTGGTTGAAAGTGTATTCGATGTTTGTTGATTATGACATCTCCCAATTGTTCAGATTTGTTGAATTATGTTGTCTGTTGTTGCATTTGTATAGACATTGTTGTTGATGTGTTGTTTGTTGTATTCTGTTGTCTGTTTCCGTGTTGTTTGTGTATGTCTTCGCTGTGTTGGTTATGCTTATTGAAATTCGTAATACTGAAATATTAATGAGATTTCAGAGCGATTCAATTAAAATGAAAAATTGTATACAAACAATTTCTCAAATCTTTTACTTTTGTGAAAATGTTATAATGTTAATTTTACATTAAGCATCTAATATAATATTGAAAAATAGCTAATACAAAAAAATGTACTCATCCTAACAACTAATGAACAATCACAAGCAAGTTCGACTAACAGAGGTAACTAAATAATTTAGAATTACTTTCAAAAAACTTAGACCAGGGCAAGAAAGTCCAGCATCAACAATGTCTGCCAAGCCCTATGAACAAATACACCAACGCACAAAAAAAAGCGAGGTCAAGAGATTAATAACGGATTAAAGTTAAATTCGCGAAGAAATGTTAGACGAAGACAGAAAACAATCTGGCAAAACGCTGAAAAAGTAGCAAAATTCCAAAAAAAAAAAAAAAAAGCAAAAAAAAAAAAAAAAAAAAAAATGGTAAATATTTAGTAAAAAAAAAAAGTATCAAAAAATGCCAACATTACCGGATTAGGAAGGGATGCCAGATTTAGCAAAATGTTGCTTTGCAACTTAACGATTTCAGTTTGCTGTCAGTTGTGCCCCCCTACTACCTATATATATATATATATATAATTACATATATACTAATAAGATACTATATATATATATATATATATAATATATATATATATATATATATATATATATATATATATATATATATATATATATATATATATATATATAT
>JABUQX010039652.1:0-25000 GCA_015478945.1 Trachelipus rathkii
CATATATATATGACATATATAATATTGAATTTATAAGAATTCAATTTCATATTTATGGTCTTGACTGGACAAAATTTCTACTATGATTTAATTCTACTTACTTAAAATGAACCTACAATAATAAGCAGATATCATTAGTTGCTTAAGAAAATCTATTCCGAGTCCGCCGGACAAAATAGTAGTCACGAGGGTGAGATCCTATATTACCGTGTTTTGGGTATAACAAGGCTATTTAGATCAGATATAGTAATACCGAATATCATAAGGATATAATCAATGTGAAATAGTGTGGCAATACGTATATAGTAAAAACTTGAGTGTAAAAAGTTTATGTTAATAACTTAAGATAAAGATCAGTGTAGTTTGATATCATATTCAATCATAATATATGGGATAATATAGGGGTGTAATACCTATGGACAGGTCGTGTGAAAGGGGTGTTCAGTAAATATAGTTAACATAGGTTAGGTTTAGGGTCTGAATGAAATCAAAAAGTGATGTATTGACCCGATGAGATTAGTGTGAGCGCGTTCTTTGTAATGGATAATATAAATGGGTGTGAGCTCCTTAGGATAGTCATTGGAAGACAGGATTGGAATCTCTTTAATATGTTAATGATCGGATACAGCAAATATAGACTATACGAAGACAGGGGATAGGCTAGTTGATGTCCCAGTACATATGAAAAGTCTTGGTATGGTTATAATTGTTAATTCATGGATGGTTGATATGTAATGAAAGAATTCTCAGACCGAAAATGTGATTGAACGAAAAGTAGACGAATCAAGTTTAAATCAAAGATCACAAAAGATCACGGACCAATAAGACAAGCTAAGGGTGGTTAAGAATGAGGGAGATTACTGATTTCAAGTGCGGCGAATGACAGGATATGTGGAAACATGACAATTCTTACATCATAAAAAAATATACTGAACAAAGGAAAGTCAACAATTAACTTCAAATTAGTGCGAACAATCAATAGATCAATTAGAACAAAAAGCGGAGCTACAAATAAGAGAAAGTTTCACAGAAATGGTATGAGACAAGAGGATAGGTGACGTGAGATACGATTTCTTGAGGCAGACGTAACACCATGAAAGTATCGGCCAGGAAAGATGGTGTTGTTCTAGAATATAGAAAGAGAGAGGAATGAGAGCGTGACGTGAGAGAACACAATAGATGGGTGCTTACCCGGAAAAAATATCCTATCCCTAACTTATATCAAATTGCGTAGGGAGATCAAGAATCAATTAGGATCAATTAATCAGGAAGTGACTTTTGGTACTTTAGTAGAGGGCAGTTTTGATATACTGATTACTGTATTTACTGCGTTTAGGTAGGTAGTAGAAAACTCTAGCAAGAGAAGAAACGATTTGTTATACGAACGTTATAAGAGGAATAAAAAAAATGTAATAAAAAGGTTTATTATAGAGGTAAAGATTAATTTTATTTAATTTATATTTAGTGTCTAGTATGTAGTGTCTTGATAGTTGCTTGAAACCAAGGAGTGCTTTCGAAGTCGACAGGCATGCCTTCTGTTAAACAGGAAAGGGAAGAAAGTCAGATATAAGGGCTTGGAAAGTAAACGGATGTTAACCAACAGGTTTGTGATATAAGCAGACGAAACGGAGTGTTATGGGATTTAAAGTGAGTGACGATCGGACAGTGGGCCCCTCACCAACCGGCCTGCCTTCCGCTCCAGCAACCAGTGCCAAGCGTGTACTGACTCGATTCTATAGTTGATGACTACTAGTATATGTTAATCGCTACTCGTCACACCTCCGACTCTCCGCTACGCCACGAACTGAAACAAGTGTCTCTCTCACCCAGATCTCACCCAATCTGCATCTCGTCTTCCTTGAGTGTAAACTACACTCCCTGCCGGGTAGTTTTATATACAGTCGCCATGTCAAGAATGGTCCATAGTCTCCTAATGTAGGATATATGTTGGGGCATGAAAAAAGGGAACGGATGATACAGAGTATATGGTTGACCCAAACCGCCCGGATTAGAGTCAGGCGTCCTCGCGCACGCGCCTGCCCCGGACCTATCCGAAAAACACCACATACCGTACTGTGATGCATGAACAAGTCCGATGAATTTGCTCGTGCAGAATGGCAGGAAGGACTACTGACTGTGCAATTAAATGCCGTTAGTGGATGTAAAGGACTAAGTTTTGATACGTGCGCTCCAGGCGTCCTTCTATACATGAGAGACACAATGAAGCTCTAGTCCACTGCGATGTCCATAACCTGATCGAGGCAGACCTCCAAAAAGCGGTCTCAAAGTGCGTGGTGTCATGAACCTGTGTTGTCTGGACATAATGAAGGTATAGATTCTAAAAGCTTCAGATATGTGTTTCAGGAATGGCATAATCTTAGCGGGCGCGTGTTAGATACTGAAAAGAATGATAAAATGAGGAGGGCAGTACGATTCGACCACGCTATCATCCAGAGCCACTCCCCGCCGTTATTGTGGATTGAACGAAAAGCCGGTAAATGATGAGAGAAGTAAGTGAGAGCAAGCTACGCTTGCAGCGAGATGCCGTTTGGTCAAGCTGTGGGAAAGACGCTTCAAATTGCGTAATCGACATGTCTCGGTTGAGCGTCGAGGAACGTGCGATTAACGCCAATCTTAACCCTTCTCCAAAGTTTGGCAATATTACGTAGTGAGAGCGAATGCGTGACTCGATTTGAGTGCCAAAATCTTAACCGAACTTCTCGTTATAGATTAGCGTGCATAGCCGCGAGAACGAGACCGAATTAGACAGGAGACGACAGTCGGGGATTCAGTCACCAGTAAGAGAATGCCTGGAAACTAGATTAAACTTTAATTTGAGGTTCAACGAAGGGCGAGATTGAGGATAAAACACGTGCGAGAAGATAAAATAAGACGCGACTACACTAGTTACGAGTACTATGAGAGTCTCAAGCAAGTTTTATCTGTTCGTCTAGGGGTCGGGAACTCCAGATGCATAGCGCACTGCTCCGGCCCCACCTGCGCAGAGCAATCGAAGTCGTCAGCCATAAGCGAATGAACCGCCCTACCCCCACAACTCTCCACGATACCCACTTGACTGACGTACTGGATGCAACAGATAAGTCTGGACCAGTTTTTCGTTTATATGGCGGCTCACGTTGTGGACTGCCCGAGCCTCTAAGCTATAGGGAGATGTTGCGTTGACGGTTGCGAAGAGTTCGGCAGGGTACTCGGAATAAATCCTATACGTGAGTGTACTTAGACGGGAGCAGATGTAGCGCATCCCAGTAAGTAGCCTGCAGAGCTTTTCGTAGTTCATCGACACTTGTAGTATCATACCACAACTCACATCTTGTCATTACCTGACATATCTTCTCCTGTATCATAATTGCCGTACCTCGACTACCCATGCCACTGTGAGATTCACGCTACCTTCATGCACCATCCCCTCTCTGCTCGCACACAAAGACTAGCCACCACCACAGTACATTATGGCCACGAGGAAAACACAAAACGCGAATAGAACACCCGCCACCAACCAACATCGAAAACGGGCACTTGGAATCGCACCCAACAGAATGCAATAAACCCTAAAGCCATCAACAATTATGAATTGAGAGTCATACGACGTGTCTCGATATACTGAGATATCAAATATATAGGGTATCACCCTCAGAATTACAATTATATACTCATAGTCATTAATATATGAAGTATAATCATTATAACTAATTGTGAATACAGTTACTACGTATATATATATATATTATATCTAGTATAATCAGTTCACGGTATGAGTATTAGAGCGATATATAATCTATATATATATACTATTCAATAATATAGTTAAGTAGTATCAAATCATATAGTATACTCAAGTAAGTATCAGACTACTATATACAGATCTAATATATCGCATGTATATAATGATACTATTTTAGTTAGTAAATAGAGAATATAGAAAAATAGTACTAGGTATATAGTAGACGTAGGATAAAACTTACGTCATATATTATATAACTAGATAGACGTTATATATGAATCATGTAATTATACTGATATATATATGATAGATAATAGTAATAATATATATTAACTATAAATTATAATATATATATATAAATAGTATAGTGATATATGAGGACAACTGACAGCCAGGTCACAATACCTATAGAAATGTTTGCCAAAAGCGCTAAATGTGTGTCATAGTTAGAGCAACATTTATATGCTACAACATAGGCTCTTTATCAAATGCATTGACGTGTACCAAGCGTGTAGGGTTATTTAATTGTTCGTAGAGATCCGAAATTAAAGGTCTGAGAGCAAATCCGGAGTTTTTGATGTTTATAACCTCCTGAAAAGCGGGCGGAGCGTCTACATAAGGGCAAGAGTTTTATTGTTCCTAGAGTAGTTATTAAAATGCATCGAATAGATTCATTTTTGAGTTATGCGTTCCAACGATTTATCATGCATCGCTTATTACCCCATATAAACGATCTTTAAAGATCGACTTTACTATTCAGCTGCTCTGGTTGTCATTTAGCACTGAAATTGCATATACTCGAAAACAGAAAGATAATTATTCTCAACTTACATATTCGATTTAATCGCAGTAAGTTTCAGGGCCAGGTTTTGACCTGCCAATCCACCCTTTATCATATGAAGAGAAATAGAGTTTTATAGCGATCTGGGAAAACGGTGTGGAAATATAACTCGCTATATCATGGGGTACTATAAGACGATATCCGGAGTAAATTTCAAGTCTGATAGGAGTGTATATAGAGGGGGCGTCATCCCCGATCAGCGGTTCGGAGCCGCTAGCGCGCGCTCGGTCTTATACCCTTTTGCTCTTCCAACCGAGGATTGAGTTAACCTCAACGAGAGTTTAGCTCTCGGCGCTGATGACGCTTAATCTCGTTCGCAGACGAGATTTACTTGTACGCAGATGCGCGAGCGCGCGCACACATACACACACCCCCTTAAAAAATTAAAAGATTGAATCGTAGAAGATGATTGAAACTCAGAGAAAGGTTGAAGGAGACGAGTCGGAGACCGCGAGTTGGAGTTGGAGAAAGGCTGGACGAGTCGGAGTCGGATTCGCGTTTCGAGTTCCTATGGGGGACCCCACGTGAGGGGGGTCCCCTTTGAAACAAACAAAAAAGAGAACAATGCAATGCGTCAATGACCAAAACAGCAGAGAAGGAGGAGCGAAAGCAAGAAAGTAAGAAGGGAGATCGAAAGGAGGAAGGAAAGAAGAAACGAATGATGAGGAGGAGTCTGAGGAAGGAATCCAGAATTGGTACAGGCACCGTTGCTGGAGGTTGGCTGCGCGTGCCGAGTTATTAAATTTTTGTTGTTGTAATGATACAATGTGGGTGTCTTTATATAGGTTATCGAATCTGTAGATTTCGAAAATTGTAATCGCTTTTCAGAAACGCAACTCTCCAAGAATGTGAATTCGTATTGGACTGTTCCGAAGATCTGAGAGGATAAATAAATAAATAAATAAATTATTTTTAACTTTTTACTGTTTATAAACTTACAAATTTACGTTTTTACATACCCTAAGCCAGATAAATCAACAAAAGCTACAAACCACTATATCCAACGGGCCCCTCCTAGGCACCATCTGTGATCTATTGATCTATTGATTAAGGTAAATTTTTTACTTAAATTGTTATATACGTTTGTACATACCCTAAAGCAGAAATCACTAATCAAACCACCAATCAACACCATCCACCAACCCTCCTCAGTCCATTTTGTGATCTATTTGATCTTATTTGATTCCAGTCACAGGTTCGGTATATTTGGGATAAACAACTAACATAAAAACCAAAATATGCTTTTTAATTCAGCACCTCGAGATCCAGCCTGAGTATATGCCTAAACGTTAACAAATTTTTCCATTGCAATCCTGTGTTATCAATAATAATAGAAGCTAGAAACAGTAATGTACAAAGACACAACCTAAGCACACCTTAAGCACGAAATAAACTGGTAAACAGTTAACAGAAGTGTCCTCACTTAACAACAGGTAAGTAAGCTAAATTACATCACAAAGACGTACCTATTCACACTATTTTCTAACGATAATCACTATGATATATTTACACGTTAAACCTTAGTACATTTAACAAAAATTTACCACAACCAATCTGAATGTAGAATAGGTGATCATGGCTGTTATCATTGATAAAAAACTCCTACATACTAACGTATCAAAAGTTTTCACATTGAATAAAGATTACTTAGCATTAATCTGAACTTAAGAAAAATAATTGTACCAAGCGACAAGCCTCCACACCCTTAAACAGAATAAAGCAGTCAACTATTAACAAAGTGTTGCCTTCACTATAATACATCAGTATAGTATTAACTAACATTACATTCCAAAACGTTAGCACTAGTCAAACACTTTTTTTTTCTACAGCATATACTCTAACACATAATCAACTTAACGCAATAAATGGAGTCATACCAGCCAGCACCGCAACACCGCACACATCACATCACCACACACACAACACACACACGCACACACCAACACCACGCACACACACACCACACACACACACACACACCGACACCAACACGAAAGAAACTAAAGAAATTACTAGTTACAACAAACATGGAAAATGTTTTTCAGTCTAAAAGTACTAAAAAAGTTTTTAAGAGTAAATGTATAAAATTACAAATAAAACAAATAAAATAAAATAAAAAAAATTAAAAGTTAATAATGAAAAATAGTATAAAACAAATATACAAAAAGTAATAAGCAAAAAAAAGATAAAGCTTGTTAGAAAAATGTAGAAAACATTAAAAACATTAAAAAATTCTAAATTAAAAAAAAAATTAAACACAAAAGTATAAATGCAAAATAAAAACTTACCAAAAAAAAAGTAAGAAAAATAAATTAAATAAAAAATAAAGAACACATAAAACATGAAAAAAGTAACAAATAAAAAATAACAAATAAAAAATAAAAAAAATAAAAAAAAGGCAAATATAAAGTTAGAAAGAAATAAATTTTAAAATGCACAAAAATAAAGTAAAATCATGAAAATTGTGCGAACTCATTCAAAAATTACAACACCCACAAGAATGATAAATGCTAAAAAAAAACTTATAAAAAAAATAGTAAACAGAAAATATGCATGTTCAACTTAGGAAAAAAAAAATTATTATTAGTTAAGAAGTTATAAAAAGAAAATAGATTTGAAAATATAAATGTTAGTTCTTCTAACATTCTAGCAAAAACGGTTGTATACTTTGCAAGATTGAGCTAAATGCAATTGACTGAATATGTACATGTTTAGAAAACTAAAAATATCAGTTTATGTGAAACAGCCAGTTAGAATGATTCTAAGAATGAAATGATGCACACTCACACATTACCACAACTTAACACCACATCACACAACACACACATACACATACACACAGCACTTAAAATCACACAATGTACACACCACAACCACAGCACAACATCAACACAATAGGAATATATGCTAACGCTTAACAAAAGTTCACGCAATTAAGTAAACCCTAAACAATAGCATTCACCTTGAATTAAAAAATACACCTTTTCGTAACCATATCACTAATACTTATTTACATAAACATAGCTAACAATTATAACAAAATGAAAATTTACTTAACAACCATGTATATAATTATCATACTGATACATTGGAAATATACTCTAACGTAAACAAAGTTATTCAACATTTAATAGAAGATGATTAACGTTAAGGCATCATCTGAACTAAGAAAATTATAATGTACAGCCGAACAAAAACCTGAACACCTTATATAAACATGTTAGAATAAGCCCAGTCAACATAACAAAGTTGCCTCATACTTAACAAACTAGTAAGTAACTAACAATTACAATCCAAACGTAAACACTATATATTCACATTTTATTTTTTATTTTAAAAGCATTATCTCTAAGCATATCAACTAAGAATTAAAATGACATTACACACAGCACACACACACACTATTCACACAACACTTACACACAACACACACACACACACACACACCAACAAATATATTTAAGTATAAATCATTTAAATTCTAATTAGAATAATTTACTATCTAAAAAAAATTAAAATAATTAAATTAAAAATAAAATAAAAATGTTAAACACAAAAGTATAAATAAGTAAAAATAAAACTTTACCAAAAAAATAAAGTATATAAAGATATTAAAAAAGACTCAACCTGAATGTAAATCCTCTTTAAAAAAATTAAAATTTTGAATCATGATTACAAATAAAATTAAATAACAGATAAAAACATTAATAAAATAAAACAATAAAATAAAAGTTAGAAAAACATGTAAAATTTAATAAATAAACCCAATATAATATTGAAAAATAATGAATCATAAGTTAATGTTAATAAGTATTAATGTAAAATAAAAACTTTATAAAAAAAATATAGTTAACACAGTATATGCATGTGTTCAACTTAGAACAAATGAGAAAAATATTATATTATGTTAACAAATATAAAACGTTTGAGATTTGAATATATAAATGTTAGTCTTCATTTAACATTTAAGAAAACGTATTTATCTTTTGCCAGAGATGTGTGCAATGCAATTGACATATGTAACATGTTAGAAATCAAGAATTTCAAGCTGTAGTATGTGAACTAGTAGTTGAATGAACTAAGAATAAATAACACACTGCACACCAGAACAATACACACGACACCAACAACATACACACACATACTATACACACATACCAACACATACACATCACACAATAAAACCAAAGAAACCAAAGGATATATGCTAACGTAACAAAGTTTTCACATTAATTAATAAATATATTAGAGTATCACCTGAGCGAGTAATAATAATGTATCAACGATCATTAAACCTCGAAATCAGACAGCGTGGAAAATGCTAAACATTAACAAGTTCCACACTTTGCACTTAACAGCAAAAGTATTACTAACACGGCATTACAAAACGTAAGTACCTATTACAATTTTTTCAAGCATGTCCTCTGTAAACATATGCAATGAGTAATTTTACATTTTATAATACATTAGAGTTAACATTTAAACAAAGATTATTCATTAATGACACGGTATCTATATCATTATCATAAAGTTGTCACTCGTTTCGAGGATATCATCAGTTGAACTATGAATATATGAAATAAACGTAGACAATTAGCACCTATTCTAGGGAGGCAGCTTAACATTAACTAGACTTAAACTTACTAGGCTCAACGGATTGTTCTAACACATCATCGTCAGTATACTACACAGTAATTATCCTTACAAAAATACTGACATTCAATACTTTACTCCTAACAAATCAGTGTTTATTTCGCACGATTGGATCATAGTAATTATTTAAACATAAACGTACCATAACTTACGAATTGTAAAACAGATTTCATTTAAACACAAGAGTATGTCTTTAAAAGCGCAAACACATCTTACCTTCCGTGAGAAAACCCAGGGGATTAGCGCCCTTGAAAATGGGTGATAGAATCCTGCTGAGTGGGAGGAGCACCCGAAGGGGAGTGGTAAGCGTGCTATTACCCCTCGAGAAGGAAGGTTAAAGGTAAGGCCTCAGACCTTTCAGGGCTTGAGGGTCTTAAAGGCCCACGCTTACGTAACCCCATTCGCGCGTTGATCCCCCCATCGCAGGATATTCACACCCTTTCAAGGGCGCATCCCACCTGGTTTTCTCACGGAAAGTAATGTGTTGCTTTAGATACTCTTGAGGATTAATGTAAATAAAACGGTTTATTTACGTAAAGTAGTCGTTATGAGGATTTAAAGTCTATACTAAATGACAAATTTAGCGCGGACAATACACTGATTTGTTTTAGAAAGAAGTTTAGTGATGAAGTTTTTAAAGATTATGAAATAATAAATACTGTGATTAACTGAAACGCAATAGAATAGTTGTAGAATACGTGAGACTATATGGTTAAAGTGTTTGTTGAGAGTGAATTGTAGCGTTTGCCCTAGACTTTGTGCTAATGATCTACGTTTATTCATATGTCATAATGAATGTTATATCAGAATAACGAGTCTAGAGACTGATGGAATATTAGTGATGTAATTAATGTGAGCTTTTTTTCTAGTTAATAACTGTAATGAATTTTAACAATTGATATGTTTAAAAGACACTATGCTTGAAAAATTGTTTAATAATATGGTTACGATTTTTGTATGCTCAGTGTTTAAGTTTTATACTTTTGCATGTTGTCAAGGTTGAGCTGTGCAATCTGCGAAACGTTGACTTACAACGTGTTAATTAGCAGTTTTATTCATTGTTTAGGCTTACAGGTGCTTTGCAGGTATTCTGTCCGTTGTTACAATTGATACGCTATATTTTAGTCATGGTGATGCGTATTTAGCTTTATTAATGGGTATGTGAAAAACGTGATTACGTTAGCATATATTCTTAGTGTCTTGAATGGCATGGTGTGTATAGTGGTTTACTCTAGATCTGTAGTCGCTGTTTCTGTGTGTCGGTGGCTACAAGGAGTTGCTCAAGGGTGCTCCATGAGTTAACAGGACAAGCCATACCGAAGGCAAGGAAACGCCAACAGCGCAAACATGCCTTTCTGACGAACAAATTGCAATGAAAGACGAAACAAAACTCATCACTGCGCTCCAAGACTCAACTCAATCACAAACAGCTATGTGTGTCGCGGCGCCGTAAAGACAAGGACAGGAGCCTACCCACTAGGTCGCGATGGCTACTGTGCGTTTCGCACCAAGTGTGTCATTTAGTAAACTATTCTAAGTACATCTACGACTTAATATCCTTTTTCAGAGGACATAGTTTAACTGATTCGTGTTCTCAAAACATGTAGCATGAATCTTTCAATTTTGCATCTTGCGCTTCTCAATATTCGCCCAACATTAGATAAAGCCGTTTCTAACATGTTGCTGAAAACTCAAGGGCACATAACCTGATTTACTATATTTTTTAAATCTCGAATTATCATTTTCTTATATAAAAATAAACCTAACTAACTGATGAATAATTTTTTTATTCTTTTCTCAAGTCGGAAAACAATGCATTGCCTACAAAGGCGTGAGTTGTGTTAGCCTCTCTTGTACTAAATGCTTTAACGATCTACTGTTAAATGTCTTGGTGCTTTGATCTCTCTTTACTTTGTGCTTGTAATTTTAGCTTTTATTGCTATTGTTATTGTTTATTATTATTAACACACTTACTTGAATATTTGCCTAACTTTAAAATATGTGTTTTGCCTAAGTTATTTATTTTTAATGTTATTATTTATTGATTCAATATTGTTATTTCTGAAATATAACTTCATTGTTGTTTTTTTTTTAATCTAACGTCATCATTAATTCACTTTTACTTGTTTATATTCTTTGGTGGTAAATTGCGGCCGGCACCTTGTCTCATTTAACTATCTGTGTATTAACTTTATTTTTTCATATTTGAAAGATTTGCGGGATTATAATTGCTTAACTGCCATTCCTAGAAAATGTACTTTTATAATGCTAACGTTTATACATAGTTCAGTTGGCTATGTTATTTAAAGCTTTGTTAGATAGTTGCATTGAAAAAGGGCAATTGGAGCAAGTGTTTGCTGATGTAGATGGTTGCAAGGTTTGCAAGTGATAAATTTTTTTATATCTTATTAGTTATTACTATATTAAGGTTCAACTGCCATTGAAATGTTACTTTTATAATGACAAAAGTACTCTTCGGAGAAGATTTGTATGGTAATGTTGGGTAACTTACCGTAGACATGGAGGAAACTTTGTTAATGTTAACATTTATTCGTAGTTGAATAGCTTAGATTACAGTACAGTATATTCAGCATAACTCCTGTCTTAATGACTTGTTCTTAGAATTAACAATTTTGTTTCATAAGTATTGATCACGCGATCAAATTTTGACTTATTTTTTTGTCTCTGCATATTTATCATTATTAATTTAAGAATAGGATAATTTAATATTATGATATAATTATATAGGTATATTATATTTTCTTAAAAAATCATTATGATAAAATAATAGAAAACATAAAGAATTTAGCAAATACATTGTATGTTGTTTAATAATTTATGTAATGTTGATCATCATTACTGTGAGAAATCAAGAAAATCAGATATATGTATATATGCATAATGTTATTACGAAACGAACAAACAAGAACTCAAAGGTATTGCGTAAATGTTTCGAAAGTGGAGAAGTAATTTATTGAACAATTTCTCATTATATATGATAACTTTAGTGAATCAGGAACCAATCAGCTTACGTCTGTTTCACGTTCTGTATGCAATATTAGATTAGTTACTTTACTGTTGTTAAGTATGGAACTTTTGCTATTGTTGGCAGTTATATTCGAGGCGTAAAGGTATGCTTAGTTTTTGTCATTGTGTAATGAGCGTTATAGTCTTGTTCAGGTTATTAATGAAAATGTTAGCTTATATTGAATGTAAAACATTATATTTATCGATATCATCTATAAATATTTCCGTTGACTACCGTCATGATAATTAGTTTAGAGGTTATGGTAATATTTTGTTAAATATTAGTAAACTAAATTATAATAAATAATAACTCTTATTTATAGAGATATTTTGAAATACGTTTTAAAAGTATCTGTAATAATACACCTTAACAAAAATTGTTATGCGAGATTTACAAGATAACTTATTGTTAATGTTAATGTTTTATTCGTAGATCATTTAAGCTGTGTTAGGTTTGGGGGTGTACATTATATATATTGTTAGTTTCAGGTTATATGTTAGCTTTATGTATGAAAATTATGTTACGTTATCAGCATAGTATTAATGTCAGCTAATTGATAAATATGGTATAGGTTATGATTAAATTTATTTGCTAAATTGTATAATCTAATGTACTGTAAAGAATAACAGTGATATTAGTTAGACTCACATATGTTTTTGAATAAAGTGTGATAGGGTACGGTCTGTTATCAAACGTCTGTTACTTTCTGTTGTTAAAGTATGGTACTTATTGTTAATGATCGAATGTTTATTCGTGTCTTAAGAGTATGTTTGTTAAATGTTAACCAGTTTATTCGTATTTTAAGGTGGTGTTAGGTATCTGCGTTGTTAACATTATAGTCCGGTTCAGAGAATGAGCTAATATTAGCTTTTATGAGGAGACACTAAGATTTGTCCTATAGATAATACTCGCTCCGAATCATCCTGTATAAGATATGTTTCAAACCTATATAGATTATTGAATATTGTTAAGTGTCACATATAGATTGTACTACTAGATGATACTAGATTTAATATCGTAGGAATACCAAATATTTTGTTATAGGTATATTTTCTTATAAAAATTTACTACTTGACTACATGTTATATTGTTACAGAACTATTATAGATAAAAATACATAAAATTTTTTCATAAATTTGTTATGTTATTTGACGCCTTAGTGATAAATACAATAATCAGATTTGTATAGTCATTTGTTATTCGAAACGAACCAAACAGAACATTAAGGTATTTAGCGTATTGTTCATTCGAAATATTAGGGGGAGTTTGAACATTCTCAATTTTGTTTGATGATCATTAGATGAATCAGAGAAACATCAGTCTATCCGTTAACCTGTTCGCTCATGTATCTCATTGTTTATAGTTTATATTTGGCTAAATGTTATATATGTTACTTGAGTAAAATAACATTGATATGTAATTAAAGATATGTTTTAAAAAAGTGTGAATAGGGTACGGTCTGTATCACTCTGTTACTCTGTGTAATATATAGGTACTTTGAGTTTTAGTCGAGTTTAATTTACGTGTCTAAGGTATGTTAATGGTTAATGTTAAGTTATTCACTATTTATAGTGTTAGTTAAGGTTTTGTTGTTGTATATTATAATCCCATGATTCAGATGGATGCTCATGTTTAGCTATTTATAAGTGAGAAGAAAGCTTTGTCCACGTTAGGATACTTCGATTGATCAATTATGTATAAGATATTGACAAACCCTGAGTATATTGAATGAGCATTTATGTCATTGAATAGGGTCACATTCCGCATTGCACAATGTTTAGTATTAATTTTATGTCTTGTAAGAATGAAACTTTGTTAATGTACTGATTTATTCGTCAATTAAAGCTTGTTAGGTGTGCGGGGGTGTGACATTATATCTTTGTTAGGTTTACTAGGATTATACTGTAGCTTAGTCGTATGATATGGAGAACTGTTGGTTATTAATCGCTTCTACGCATTATTAGTTGGTCAGCTCTATGAATCAATAGGTTTAGGTAATTTTATGATTTAAAAATTTCGCGCTATAAATGTTACTATAAGTTTACTTGCGTAAAATATGTACTGAGTGATGATGACTCATAGAGATATGTTTTGAAAAAGTGTGATATAAATTAAAGGGTTAGAATGACAGTCTTGTGCTATACTGACTGTATTTATCATGATTATGTTAAGATGAATGGTGGATTGATTTTAAGAAGTGTCTGAACTGAGATTTTATTCGGTTCTTAGAGAATGTAGACTCATTGATGTTTATCATCTCAGTTAGTAATAAATTCCTATAAGCAAGATAATGCTTGTAAGAATAAAGTTTAATTTGATGTGAATAACAATTAATGGCCCCAGGAAGATCATTGACGGAGATGGGTATATTAAAATAAAAAAAGAACCATTTATTATGCCTAACTTGTATCCAGAATAAAGAGTAACCTTGCGAACTGATGACTTGGAGTTCAACATATAGATTCAATAGTCAATAATGGTCAATTACCCTATTGTTATATCAACTGATCAGGTGTTGACGGGTAGAGGGGAGAGGAGAGGGTGGCTTGATTTAGAATTCTGTTGGCACCTGATTTACGAGCGATATATTCATGGTCATCAAGCTTGTAAACCACTCACAATTTTTTTACTTATAAGATAAGCATGCAACAAGTAGTGATAAAAGTATTTTAGTAAAAACAATAAGATAATTAAAAAATTTTAAAAATAAAAATCAATGCTTGTTTGTAATATTTTATAGATAATAAGATTTTTAAGAAAAAAATAAAATAGAAAAGAATTTAAACAAAAGTTTTAAAAACAAAAAAGATTTAAAGGAACACTATAACTTTGTGATATCTATATAGTATGTATATACATAAATGTTTTTATCCCACGAAATACAGACAACAGTTTTCAAAGCAGGAATAATTGATTATAGATCGTATAAAAGTTTATTTTCTCAACACTAGAGTGTAAATAATATATATATAAATAAACATAAATAATTTATTTGAAAAATAAAAAAAACATCAGTGCAGTCTTGATTTTTTATAAATGAAATATTTACCACATAAACTTTCGAGTACTATTGTTCTGTATACGCTCTTGTTAGTTCTTTAACTATTTAGTTAAGTACGGAACGTTTGTTATTGTTAGCATAATATATTCGAGATCGTTAGGTATATTTAGGTTTTTGTCATTGTCATTGTATCTTAGTTCAGGCTATTGATTGTTTAAATGACTTTATTGATGGTGAAATTTGTTAGTCAGTCAATATTCGTTTGATGTACATATATATGATATTAAGGATATGGGGGTGAATGGTATGGTAAATATTATGTGTTAAATGTTTCTATGTATTAATTAGTAAAAAAATAACTCGATGTATGTTAGAGATAGGGTTTGAAAAAAAACTTTAAAAATGGATACGTTCTGTATGAATGTTAGTTACTTTACTGTCGTTAAGTTAATGTAAAAGCTTTATATTCGATTAATGTTAATCTAGCTTTTCGTGTTTATAAAGGTTGTGATAGGTTGTAATGGTTGTAACATTATACTATTATTCTTAGTTCAGAGTATAATTATTTACCTTTTGAGAGATGTGAAAATTTGTTACGTTATATATATATATTCGTTGTGGTCTTCGCATGTCAATATAAATTTTAGGTTAGGTTATGCATAATTTTTTGTTACAAATGTTATCTATTGGTGAAATGTAAATTATACAATGAAAGTGATGTACGACGATTGCTTGAAGAACGGTGTGATAGGTTACGTTTTTTGTATGCACGTAGTTACTGATTCATCGATTTGGTAAAGGTAGGTAGAAATTTCCCATATGATTATATATTGTAGTCTTTTTTATGTAATCTCAATACATAATAGCGCTGTGGCTCTATATGGCATTTGTGAGTTTGTAGGCTTCGGTGTATGTTCGTTAAGTTTCTCTATTATTTCTGATTTTATATGATCTTATATGCTAATTAATTGTGATTTAGCATGTATAAACGTTATTAGTTAAACGTATAAGTAATTCATATAACTGATAGTATAAGTGGTATATTGAAATAAATATATTGAAACATATAAATATTCTTCTCAGATATATTAATCGTCTTACGTAATATGGGTAAGTGATAAAAATAATTTAACATATAATGATATAGAGAATGATAGCTTTGAATAAGGTGTGAATAGGGTATCTATGCGCAGATATATCTAGATAAATTTAACGCAAAATGTTCACATGGACATTCCATTACAACTAGAGATGTTAAAATATAGAACCTCTTGGTTGAAATATGTTAAACCTGTTTTCACTTCATGCTTAACAATGTGTTAGGTCGTCTGTACATTATATTCGTTCGTTCAAGTCTGAAATGCTAATTTGTTTTAGCTTTATTGATGTGAAAACCTTTTTAAGTTAGCATATATTCATTGATCAGTAATGATAATTATTAAGAGTTATGAATAAAATTATGTTATATATTATATAGTGTATATAAATTAACAGTAAGATTAAGATATCGTTATGAACAAAAATGTGTTAGCTAGGGCGGTCCTCATGAGAAAATATGCTCTTATAGTTCTGCGCTCTAAAAATTTGTGAGTCTTAACTTTAACTGTTGTTAACTGCATTGATTGGTGATACTTTGATAGTTATAAGAAGTTAAAAGCATAAAGTATCTATTATTCGTGTGTTCTTAGAATGTGATAGGTTTGTGGAGGAGTTATATTTGTAGTTTAGGTGAATGCTATGCTATTGATATTGGAGGGGCGTGACTTGTATTTATTTGATGTGAAGACACTTTTGTACCAGTCTATTAGATATATTTCACATTCTAGATCAATAATGAACGATATTGGACTACCATAAGGTTACTGATAAAAGTTTTGTTAAAATATTACTATGTTAATGTAAAAATATCCATGATATGTTAGAAAAGGTGTGAGTAGGGCGTGTTAGCTTTGTCGTTGTACATTATACTCTTAGTTCTGATTATGACATGTTAGCAATATTGATGTGAAAACTTTGTTACGTTAGCATATATTCATTGATCAGTATGATAATTGGACAAGGTTATGATAAAATTTTGTTAAATATTACTATGTTAATGTAAAAATATCCAGTGTTGGGGTAGGGAGGAGGAGGAGGGGTGGGTAGTTTAATTTACTGATTTACAGGTTAAGGGTATGTAAAAACACAAATTTCTTAAGTTATAAATATGAAAAGCGTAAAATTTTAGTAAAAACAAAGTTTAAAGCATATAAAACAAAAATAAATGAAAGATTTGTGTTATGTTATACAAAATATGACATGAATCAATAGATCATAGATGGGGAGGGTGTCGAGGCTGGAGAGGGTGGGGAGGCTGAGGAGGTTCTGGAGGCTCTGGAGGCTCTGGAGGCTGGGGAGGCTCTGGGGGCTGGGAAGGCTCTGGGGGGCTCTGGAGGCTCTGGAGGCTCTGGGGGCTGGTTTGATTTATATAAAAACTTATTTTTTTCAGTAATAAACTTCAAATTTATTAATTTGATCAACTTTAAAAAAAAATTTTAAATTAATTTTTTTTAATTTTTTTTTTAATTTTTTTTTCATTTTTTTAAAAAAAATTTTAATTTAAAATTTTTTTTTTTTTAATTTTTTAAATTTTATTTTAAATTTTTATTTTTAAATTTTTTTTCTATTTCTGGAAGTGGGTGAAATTGAAAAGATGTATACTAAGTTTCATCGTTCTATGTCAATATTTCAGGTTTGGGACCGGAGACCCCAAAAGGTGTTGTACGGCTATTTAACCCATATATGATATGGGTTAACATTATATGAATGGGTAATATGCAAGTTTCATCACTATTCTATTCATTTCCATGATTGAGAGGTCACGCCCCCATTGGGGTGTGTTGGTGATTTATAACCCAGTATTACATTCGAGTTGTGTACTCTAATAATAGACACGAAGTAGTAAGCTACCGAGATAGATCCCTGAGGTCTTTGAGAAATTAGTGAATTATTCTAAGGATATATTGGTGGGTATAGAAATCCTACTGCCGATGAGGGTTCTAGACAATAAGAACACTATATAGACTTAATATCTAGTACTGATAAGACCCATTACATATTCGAAGATATACAGCAGGCTACTGATCCGATGCATAACTCATATATATAGCCCACACAATAAATATAGTTTGATATAAGCCCGAAAAGTGTTTAATCTAACTTCGGCACGCAGCGAGAGAAGACTTACAGGCAACCGTGTTAACGACTCAACTTCCTCAGATTCCTGAAATACCTGAGGTCCGTGAGATACCCGAGATTCCATACAACCCTGAGATCCCTCTGCCATCAAACCAGATTTCGGACTTAGAATCCTAAAGCCATTATCGATTTTAAAGGTGGGTGTTCCCTTCCGGGACCTTAAACGGGACGTAGCATCCAGGTCGCGTGATCAATCCCCTAACCCTCAAAAATTTGTAAGCTCGATACTGACATATAGACTGAAACGAGTCTTCTATTAAGATGATAATTTCTAAGCGGAACACAGAGTGACCTGGAGCCGGAGCGGAGAAACAACTAAAATCATTTCAATAATAAATAATAATAATAATATACATATAATTAATAATAATAATAACATCCTAAGTATAATAATAACATAATAAATATAAAATATAATAGTGTAGTTCCTAATATGAAAATCCTTTCAGAGGCTGAACCGAAGTCATCTTTGCTGTGGCAGATAGCTGAGTTAGAGCCAGAGTCAGAGAGGATGCTCATTGCGTCCGCAAGTCCGGAGTTTGGAGTCGGAGTCAAGGAGCGTGTAAGAAACGATTCGCCTTGCAGGAAGCGTTTATAGACTTACACAGATCAGATTCCCTTTCGGACTCAGATTCTCTCGTATTAACGAAGACATCAAATTCTCAGCCCTTAATCCCTCGATCAATTTATATTATTAGAGAGGGACAGCGTCCCCCTTAAAAGACGGTGGGTCGGTGACGCAGGGACGTAATCTCGTCTACGACGAGATTACCGACGTTATCTTAGGAAGACCTCTCGATCAATGACGAAATCATCAGATTTAGCGCTAGTTTTCACTCGCTCGCAAAGCAGCACACAAAAAGCGCGTAAGACTCACATATCTTACTTTGTCTGTTCCGTCTCACTCTCGGTGGGGAGGTACCCCCTATATCATCCAGGGACATATGTAGGTAATGCACACTGACGTGACTCATATAAGATTCCGGCAGTGTATCAGAGATGTCTTTATCACCCTAACAGAGATTATATTCCAAGTTTGAAAAACAATACACCCAGCTCCTATATCCTTCCTAGCGAAATGGATGTCCACGGCGCGGATGTGGCATTACTACTATTAGAGCCGTCGAAGAGGAAAGGAAAGTTGGCAGGTGTTTTTGGGAGGAAGATTTTAAAGCTAAGTATTTAAAGAGTTGAATTTTACAAGATTGGGATTAGACACTGAGAATCCCGACGAAATCGGCAGAATTGAACTCGGAAAACTTGCAGACGAGAGGTCCACTCCAGATAACAAAGAGGGAGACATTTGAAATGAGTGAAGAAATGGATGAGTTGAGTTACGGTATTAGAGTGAAAAAAGGAATAAAAGTTAGAAGTTCAGATAGCAAGATCGTGATGATAAAGTATAGAATAAAGTTGGAGATAAAACAGAACCCTGAGGAACAACCGCAATTAATAAGAAAGGAGAAAGAGGTTGCTCAATCAACAAGAGCAGAAATGGAACGATCTGGAAGAAAACTAGATAAGAGTAAGCAAGGCGAAGGTGGAAATTCAAAGGAAGGTAGCTTAGAGAGTAGCGATGCGTGTCATAACCTGTCAAAAGCCTTAGATATTTCAAGCGCTTACCACATCAAGTCTCCCATGAGTCCCCTAAGGGCAAAGAACCATAGATCAGTGATATATATATATATATAATAATATATATATATATATAATATAATATATATATATATATATATATATATATATATTATCAAAAACAAATATATATATATATATATATATATATATGTATATAAAATTTCTAAAACAACTAATTTAATAAACGTTGATAATTTTTAATACGCGAGTCACCAGACGCTAGCCACATTAGACGGTTACGCGAGCAACACGTTACTAGCGAGCTACGGGTGCATCGCTTCTGTAGTTAGTAGTTACCTATTGGTTACCAGTAGATAACTACAAACTGCAGTGACACAGTCTAAGTAAAAAGATTAGATATTTTAAAAATGGTGATGATGAAATTAATGCATGTATGGTGTAACTTTTTATATAGTGGAGATTCACAGTTTATACATATACAATCTAAAAGCACAGTAACTGGTTTGCGTGAACCGCGTGACATGTGTCTATTAGTTAATTAGAATAAGTTAGCAAAAATATTTCATTACCTTTTTATAACTTTTATGGAAATGGAATATATTATGGAGTTAGTCCCTGAAGTTTTCACTTTTCAGTAGGATGGAGTTGGAGTCTAAAATTTTTGAGAGGGTGGAGTCGGAGTCGGAGTCGGAGTCGGAATCGGGGTCGGTAATTTTCCAGAGGGTGGAGTCGGAGTCGGAGTCGGAGTCGGAGTCGGGGGCGTCGGTAATTTCCAAGAGGTCGGAGTGGGAAAATTTTGAGCCGACTCCACAACCCTGCTCGTAACTCAAACTTTTATCAGTCTTTGATATTCTCGATTTTTCTTTTACCTGTGACCTTCCTGAGAAGGATCATATTATTTCTCTTTCTTAACCAGCATCTAAGAAGCTGGGTGTTTTGATGTCCCTTCAGAATTTCTACACGCTACCCCAGTTTCATACTTTCCACTCACAGAGCTCACCTTGGGAAGGTGGAGTCTAGAAATTTTCGGTTTATCAAATCTGATACTCTCGCTAACTCTCTCCAGTCTCTTTCTGACCATCGAACTGCTGCATCACTTTCCTTACAATATCGTAATTACAATGGACACTTCCCTAAACTCTTCAGTCGTATTCATCCTCCTCTGAGGAAAGCTCGTGCGACTTGTCTTTCTAAACAGTTTTATCATCTTTTTGTCCAGCAATCTGATTCCAGACATAGCATCTATGTCAGTCTTAAGTGTACTCCACTTGCAAAGTATGGAACAAACTCCCATTGTCTAATTTGCCAACTACGTTCACATGATCACTTTCAAATGCCCTGTGTAGGGGCATGCCTGCCTTTAAATTCATCTTCTTTCCTCAAGTTTCCACACTCCGGTAAAGTTTTGTTGGCATCTGATATATATTATATATATATATATATAATATATATATATATATATATATATATATATATATATATATATATATATATATATATATATATATATATATATTAATAATATATTATTAACATAATTAATTATATATATATATCATATATTTATATTATATACATACATATACATACTATATATATATATACTATATATATATCATATAAATATATATATTATAATATATATATATATATATATATATATATATAATATAATTAATATAATATAAGTTGCGATCGTAATAAAAATAGATGGGGGTGCGATTTCACATTATATATATATATATATATATATATATATAAATTATATAATATATATATATATATATAATATATTTATATTATATATATATATATATACTAAAATCGCATTTATACAAAAAGGTTAGCACGTATGAATTATTTACTTCGTACGGGTGCACAATTACATAAAAAGAGTTACCTGTTACGAATGATTATAAAATAACATATAAAATAATGAAATTACTTACTTTATATTAAATTGGTAGGTTTTATAATTTGGTGCTAGAGCACGTCCATTCTTCCCTTTTTTTGGACTTGCAAATAAGTCAATGCACAAGATGTCAAAAGATGGATCTGGACAATATTCTTTCTGTGCAAGCGCAACGAGGTGATTCAGTTTTCTTGCCCATTGTAATTCGAATAACGTTTTTATTCTTTTTATCTAGAAAAGCATCTTTCAGCTTCAACAAATGCCATTGGAGTAGTTATTAAAATTTTTAGCAACTTTAATGTTTCTTCAAAAGTGATCTGTTCCTTTTTCCATAATGTAGTTATAAGAACAAGGCTCCTTTCAGGGAATAAATCTCTGCTAGAATATATAACTCGATTTTCAGATTTGAGTCTAAAGATGTTAAAAAATGAAAACAGTTACAGTCTTTTAAATGCAACTGGGAAATGAGGTTCTATAAATAATTTAAAGTGTTCACGCTCGAAAGTGTGAGCTGATAGTAAATGATCACTAAACAAAACCTCTCCTTAGACCAAGATATTATTATGTCACATACTTCATGCTCAGCAGCTTTTTTAATTTCGTAGTAATTGAAAGCATTTAACGATCTTCTCTTCTACACCTCACAAACATCATACGTTTCCTCAATTTCTTCCATTATGGTGGTCATACTGTTTCTAATCTTTCTAATTCTAATTGTAGTTCACTCACAACTTTTTTATGAGAATTACGTCTGCATTTCTTGATTGAATTTTTATTATAAAACAATCTACGTGCGGATTATATGGGGAAAACAGTGGAGCCAAAATACAAAAGTGGATCAGTCAATAACTTTGCAAACCTTCTGCTTTGATCTCGTGTTCCGTGTTTGCTTTTTCATTTAGAATTTTTCAACGCACTCTAACAATAGCTCTCTATGTTAAAAACATGTTACAGTGCGGATTTAAAATTCCATCTGTTTTACAGTTTTTTTGGCAAACCGTTTTCCCCAATAATTTCAATCTAATAAGAGCATGCTCTGAGGAGATTGTGAAAAAAAAGGTTGGAATAAGTGACATATTTCTAAAGAATTCTCCAACTTCTGAATTTGAGAAACTGACCGAGTCATTATCAAATTAATTTTAGATGCGCATAACAGTGTACATAATGTGCATTTGGATAAACTCTTTTATAAATACGTTTACACCACTGACGTGTCCACTCATAACTGCCGGCACCATCATAACTTTGAGCAATCCATTTTTCTGGACAGTTCGGTAAAATGGATTTTAATTGATCAGAAATAACGCTAGCTATTGATTCTGTCCCTGTGAGAAGCTGGGTTAAAAAGTCCCAAAATCTTTCTTTTATATTCCCGTCATATTCATAGCGTGCCAGATTCTATTGAAATTCGTTGATATATCTAGAGGTTTCATCTGCGATTATGCCTTTAAAGCTAGCTTGTGAAATTCTTTTAATATGTGCATCCTACATATTTCCAAAGAGCAAGAAAGTAAATCATTTTATAGTCATTGAAGTTCCTTTGAAAACGTTAGAAATTTTTAAGTGATTCTCTTAAAGTTTGGATTAAGTTCAGCACTGTATGTCTATTAATGATTTAAAAACACCAGGATTCATAGAATCAGAACTTTCGTCATGAACCCTTAAGGGGAGTTCAAGATTTGCAAAAAATTTGATGGCTTTGATATATTCTTAGTAAAAAATGTATCTATTTTAGTAAAACTTGCTGATTGTGGCATTCAATCGCTTGTATGTAAGCAGAATCAATATTTTTTTATATTTACTTTCTAATAAATTTGCCTCATTGTTTATGACTTACAGAAGCTTCAGTGTTTACTATTTTGACTGATGATGGGGCTAAATCAGTCCACTCCAATCTAGCCCACGAGAATTCATCTCCTTCAAATAGCAAAAATGGGAAGGAAAATAGAGCATTTATTCTCTTTGGCTATCCCTTGGTGTCTCTTATATATAATCCACGTTAATTTTCGAGGTACGGTTTTTTGCTCTTGTATGATGTCTGAGTTAATTTTATATTTGGCATAGGCCTACCAAGCTCTTTTATATTTAATTTTTCTTCAAGAGAAAATCTTGAAAACTTATTATTTAATATATTTATACACTATTCATTTTGAAATTATTATACTAACATGTAAAAAAATATATAAAACAATTAAAAACTCAAACACAAACTCACTCCAAATGATTGCACGTTAACTGACATAAAAAAATAAATTATTATGGGATTCGATGTGTCGCTACTTAAAGTCATATTTAAAATTAACAAAGACAAATATAATATAATATTATAGTCTATATCCCAAGTAACAAAATATATATTAACTTTGTCTTGCATCAAAATAACTATTATTATTCACCTTACTATTATTTTTCACTTAACTATTATTTTTCGATTAACTATTATATTTCACTTTATTATTTTTCAATTATATTTCGCTTAACTATTATTTTTCACTAACTATTATTTTTCACATAACTATTGGATTTTTCATGGCTATTAATTTCTTCTCTCCACTCAATATTCTTATGATAAATAAACGAATTTCAAAAACGTACGTACAACTGAGACATCAGTATGTTTTTATTCATTTCTTCTTATTAACAGAGAAGAAAATTTTCTTACGTTCTGCCTTATTACAAGAGTTTTTAAAATTTTCACTATTCATTTATTTATTTAAAAACATATCTTTTATTAAGTGTTATAATTCAGAATTTATGTTTAATTAGTGAGGAGGAGCGATCGCTCCATTGCTCGATACGATAAGCCTAACCATGATAAATATATATATATAATATATATATATATATATTATATATATATATATATATATAATACTTTTACATATATATAATATATATATTAAACATTTTTTTTTCAATGTCATGTAAATAAATATAATATATTGGCTATGCAATAGAATATATCCTTAATTTTGGTGGAATTTATT
>JABUQX010039652.1:45000-47500 GCA_015478945.1 Trachelipus rathkii
GATTGATGGGTTTTGTGTTTTTGTTGAATTAGGGGGTTTTGTGTTTTTGAGTGTTTGATATATTCGTGACTGTGAGTTTGTTTGCTGGTTGAATTTTTCAGTGTATTTATTGTTTTCCACATTCTTGTGTTGTTCGTGTGTTGGATGTTCTTGGTGTGGAAGGTTTGGAAGTTGTCTAAAGAGTGTGCTTGTTAAGCTTATGATTTGGGTCTGCAAGGCGTTGATCTGTGTTATCGTTTGGAATGTTGTGGGTATTACTTTTCTGAGTGAGTTGAGGTGATTGATTAGTTGTTCTATTTCAGGTGTTAGGGTTGGGTTGTATTTTTTGAAGCTTCCTCTGGGACTGGATTTGTTAGCTGCTTTTTGAATCAGAGAAGTGAAGTTTTATATGATTTTGTTTAGTGTTCGTGATTTTGTGGTATTTAGTTGATGTTTGTTGTTTTCTATTTAGTTGGTGAATTGTGTCCAGTCTACTTTTATGTGGTTTGTGTATGTTTTTCTGAGTGGGAAGTTTGGTTTGTTGACATTTTGGTATTTTATGATGATGGGGAAGTGGTCGGAGTATAGATCAGTTTCTGTTGACCAGTGGAGTTTTGTGTGTAGATTTGGGGAGCATAGTGTTATATCTTGTAAGGTGAATGTTTGGTTGGTTTGGGGTGGGTTTCGGTGTGGCTGTTTGTGCTATTTAGGTTTTGTCGCCTCCATTATGAGGTTTGGGAGGTGGGAGATTTCGGTGAGGTTTGGTTTGTAATTTCAGGGGCAGTGTGTTGAGGGGGGGGGGGAATGTAGATGTCTATTAGATTGTGCATTTTTTTTCTATTTATCATTGTTGTGAAGGATTGTATTTTGGTGGTGTTATCGGTTAATGCCGTTGTAGTTTGTGAGGTGGTGATAGTGAGTTGTGTATAAGGGTTAGTAGAGTGTGATTTTTAGGGGTTGGGGTGTGAAGATGGCATCATAGCCGTATAATTTTGACTCTGGATAGTTATCGGGTAGGTAGGCTTCTTGTATCATGACTATGTGTTTGCTATGTTGTTTTAAGAAGACTTCTATTTCTTTGGTTTTGATGTTGAATCGTAATATGTTTATGCTGTGGTTTGTTTGTGTTCTGTATGTGTTGTGGTGGTTAGTGAGGCTGGTGCGCAGACTTGGCAGATCATATTGTGTTTTGAAGGGGATAGCGTGGTGAATGGAGAACAGTGTTTGTGAATCCACTTTTTGCACCTATTGCAGTGTATGGAATTTCTTCTTACTATCTTGTTGCATATTGGACATTTGTAGATTCCAGGTCCAGAGTTTGTTTCTGTGTCACCGACTTTCAGGAGTAAGGCTGGGCATATACCGGGAAAGTATGCCTCATAATGTGTAGAAGGAGAAATAAAGAAGTTGATCCGTAGAGAGTCCTGGGAATGATGTTGGATTTGTTCGGAAGCGGCGGTGGCGCATATGCGCTCTCGCGGTAGCTCCACATTTTCTTGTGGGTGGGGGGCGAAAGATTTTTGACGATCCCAATCTTGATTTGACGAGGATCTTGAGCTGTGGCTTCTTGCAAATCACCTCACTACACAGCTATATATATATATATATATATATATATATATATATATATATATATATATATATATATATATATATATATATATATATATATATATATATATATATATATATATAACTAGCTTGTTATATATATATATAATATATAAACTACTATATATATATATATATATATCAGTGGCGGCTTTTGGGGGTAGGCAGAGTAGGCAACGCCTACTTGCCTTAGTAAACCCAAAAATATTAAAAAGTCAGCATATATATATATATATATATATATATATATATATATATATATATATATATATATATATATATATATATATATATTTATATCTATATATAAACACTATATATATATTTATATATAACATATATATATATATAACTATATAACAACAACAACAACCAGCAACTAACAACCTTATGCTAACCTGTGTAACAACAACTCTTCTTCAATAACATATATACTTTTTCACTATTTATATGCATTTATATATATATATATATATATATATATATATATATGATTTCGTTCGAAGGCTCACTGATAAGCCGCCGACTTAAATTTCTACTCGATTCCCTTTTTAATATTAGCGATTGGTGGCAATTGTTATTTCTCTAAGTCAAAAAAATAGTTCCTTTTCCTATATGGCAAGGCAAGTTCGTATTTGCCGACCGACTCAATTAGCAGTCATTTTTTTTAAAGAATCCCAATTTAAATTACATTAGCAAGAAATAATAATAATATTATTAATAATATAATAATAATAATTAACTAATTAATTAATTTTATGCTAACTTGATCATCTCTTATACCGACTTATTTAATTCATAATTTCATATAGAATCATTGACTCATTCTTCCAACCAGAGTCTGCCATACTCGCTGAATCGACTCCTTTGGTAGTAGCTAATTTGCCTCGGCAGACCAGTAGTTTATTTT
>JABUQX010039652.1:55000-60000 GCA_015478945.1 Trachelipus rathkii
TATAACCAATAATATATGCTGCTGTATAACTCTTTCGCTATGCTGCTAACTATACTCTCGACTGTCTTCCCCAGGAAGGTCATGGTCTTCTATTAAAACCATGACCTGACAGTGGGACCATCAAAAGGTCCTTGGGTTTCACGGGCATAACGGCTAAATCAGCTGGGTGGAAGGTCTGCTGCCCGGATGCAGGAAGTTTTCATTAGGAGCAAAGCAAGCTACTAATGTACTCGTTAACGTCTGAGTGGGACGAAGCTGGAGTTAATAGAGAATAGCTCACATTCTCTCGCTCTACCCAGTCTCGAACTTGGGCCCTCTCTTTTGTTTGGCGAATGCTCTGCCTCTGACCTATTAGCGCTTGTATATATATATATATAAATAATAATAATAACTAATAATAATATATATAATAATAATATAATAATATATATGTATGTATTAATAATATGTATATATATTTATGTATATATATATATATATATATATATATATATATATAAATAGGTATATATATATATATATATATGGCACCAATATATGCTCTTCTATATATATATATATGTAATAATATATATATATATATATATATAAAAACGGTATATAATAATAATATAATATGTAATAATAATAATATATATGTATATCAAATAATAATAATATTAATATATAATAATATATATATTTAATATATACAACTCAAATTATAATAATAATAATAATATATAAATGGGTATATATAATATATATATGTATAATAACTATATAATAATAATATGTATGTATGTAATAATAATAACCAATAATAATAATAATAAATATATATCTAACAATAATAATATAATAACAATAATAATATATGTAACTGAATATAATAATAATAATATGTAATATATAATAATAATAATAATAATAATATAATATATATATATAATATATATATATATGTATAATATAATCAATATATGTATAATGTATATATATATATAATATATATGTAACATAATAATATAATATAATATATATCTTCAGCTATTGTATAATATATATATAATATATATGTATATAACAATAATATGTAATAATATATAATAATAATAGGCGGTTGTAATATGGAAGTATAATATATATGTAATAATATAGACTGATTATATAATATATATAATATATATGTATGTATAATATATAGCAATAACGTAATAATATATGTATATGTAATAATAACAATAATAACAATAATAACACAATAACATATGTATATATATATATATATATAACTATAACTATTTTTTTCTATATATATAAATATATATATATATATATAATATATAAATATATATATATATATATATATATATATATATATATATATATATATATATATATATATATATATATATATATATATATGTAAACTGCAAACATGAACAAAGTTTTAATTTATCAACAAAACCTGCATAACATGACCTGAACTAAGAACATAATGTTTCTCAATAAACCTTACGTATAAATAAACTACTAACACTGACAAAGTTCAGAGTGTAATATTGATAAAGTACCTAACATTACATAGCAAAATTCAACATACCCCTACTTTTCCATCATATCTATAATATATCAACGTTAATTTTCACATTAACATAGTAATATATAACAAAACCTTAAAAAAATATCAACGTTAATTTTTACATTAACATAGTAATATTTAACAAAACCTAACAAACATTTATCATAACCTAACCTGCCTAGCATACTGAACTAAGAAGAAATGCTACATGCACAAACACACACAAATACACACTAATTATAAAGACACTTTACTTAATACATTATCCAGCTAAACCTCTCACTAACTTACTGATTACATGATTGTTATTTCTATAATGTCATGCATCTGTTTTCCGTTTTCTAAAGGTTGTTGGAAAATATTTATATTTTTAACATATTTAATATAAATTTCGTTTTTTTTTATATTTTCTTTCAAGTTTTTTAAGTTTTTATTATTCTTCTTTATATTTATAATTTGTCAAAAGTTTTATTTATTTATTTTGATTGTTAAGTTTTCTTTCATAAGGTTTTATCAATTTACAAGTTTTATTTTATAAATTTTGCTTATTTATTTTAAATTTTTATTTTAAAACCTTTTTATTTATAAAATTTTAAAAATAAAATGTTTAAATTTTGAATAAATATTTATAAATAAATAAATTAAACTATAAATGTAGAATAATATTTTAAAATAATTAAAACATTAAGCAAAATAAAACTTAGTTTGCTAATGATGGAATAGTTAGTTAATGATAGATAGTTAGGGTAAGCTCTTTAAGCTCTATAAGCTCTTTGTGCTAAGATTCATATATATATTTTACGACATATGATTAGGTATGTAATTAATTATTATTAATATTTCAATTCATTCCTTTTTTAAGGGTAAAGTCAATTTTATGGGTAAAACTCCATTTTGGGGTTCGCTCCCCATCTCAAATGGGCACCTTACCATTTTTGATTCTTTCTTCTTCGTCCTTCCTCCATCTTCTCTTATGCACTCCGTGCATTTCTTCCTTTTGTCTGGGAATCCCCCACCTGGGGGTGCTCGGACACCCTTCAGGATTATGAAACCCCCATTTCCAAGTTCTACAACCTTATAAACATATACATTGATACTAATACTGTATTATTAAGCGAATTTTTACTAACTCGGCACCGCATGACTCCTGCACCGGTGCCGACTCTAACTCCTTCTCAGACTCCTTCATCCTTCCTCCTTCTTCTCTTATGCACTCTGGGCATTCCTTCTTCTCTTATGCACTCCGTGCATCTTTCCTCAACCATGCACTCTTTTGTTTTCCCCTGGGAGCCCCCTCCCGGGGGTCTCCAGATCCCCTTTAGAAACTTGAAACCCTCATAATCAAGTTCTACGGTATCATAAACATATATAAGAACACCGATGTTATAGGGTTAAACAAATGTTTACTATCTCGGCACCGCACCGGCTCCAGCGCCGGTGCCGGTGCCGGTACCGACTCTAGCTCCTTCCTCCCTCTTCCTTTCTCCGTCTTCTTCTTCCTCTGCTCTTATTCACTCCGTGCATTTCTCCTTCCTATTCTATGCACTCTGTGCTTTTCGGATAGGAACTAAGGGGGTCCTCAAAACACCATTGAGTGTTCTGAAACCCTCAAATTCAAGTTCTACGACCTTATAAAAATATATATTGATACAATATAGTACTATTAAGCAAATATTTACTAACTTGGCACCGCACCAAATCCAGCACCGGTGCCGGCTCCGACTCCGGCTCTTTCTCCGACTCCCACTCCGGTTTCTTTTCCGACTCCGGTTCCTTCTCCGACTCCTATTTATCCTTTCTCTTCTATGCACTCTCCAAATTTCAGCCTCTACGGCAATTTCCTATTTGAAGTGGCCAGCAACCCCCTACGGGGGGTGCACGGATACGTAACCTCGTCGTAGACGATGATGTGAGAAATGTTTAAAAGAATGTTCAGTAGTAAGGGTTGGGGAAAAATTTTAAGTTTTACTGTAATGTCCATAGTAAGTAAAGGTTAGAGCTAGTTTTACGGCAAAGTATATCAGTAAAGGTTAGGGCTAGTTTTACGGCACAGTGAATCAATAAAGGTTAGCGATAGTTTTACGGCACAGTGGATCAGTAAAGGTTAGGGCTAGTTTTGCAGCACAGTGAATCAATAAAGGTTAGGGCTACTTGCTATCAACCAGTTAGGTTACTTAAGTTTGGTTAGAGTTCCTTAGAAGTAGCTGTAAGCTTTATATATATATATATATATATATATATATATATATATATATATATATATATATATATATATAATATATATATATATATAAATATTATATATATATATATATATATATATATATATATATATATATATTACCAAATATCGATTCCATGTATCGATATTACGAAGTATCGATTTACGATTTAATCGAACCCAACAAATATCGAAAGTCGACTTTGAAAATATCAGTGCTGCCGAAAAGTAAAACTTTACCATATATATATATATATATATATATATATATATATATATATATATATATATATATATATATATATATATATATATATATATATATATATATATATATATACTACGTATAATAAACTGTTTGTATATAAAAATATATATAATATATATATATATATAATTAATATATATATATATATATATATATATATATATATATATATATATATATATATATATATATATATATATATATATATATATATATATATATATATATATATATATATATATATATATATAAAACCTTTTCTAAATGAGATATTTTAAATTTTGCAATCCGTAAAATAGCCTTTTTTCAATGCATATCCTTGCATGTGAAAAGGAATACCTCAAAGTAATTGTGGAAATATTCACAGTAACGCACAAATATAGCATACTAAGCACAAAAAAATGGGTGTCAATAAAAAAATATGAAAATGATAAGCTTTCAAAGTACTTTATTATTTATAATCGAAATTAAACTTTTCTTCAAAGCCCTTATTCAAAGCTAAAATAAAACCTACAATAAAACAATCATTCAGAGCGTTTATAAGAACAATATAGCAACAATTAATTGGGAGAGAGAGAAAAAAACCAGGAAGAACTTTATATAAAAATACTGAGTAATTACTCATTTCCTTTATAAATTTATCAATTAATTACAGTTGATATCGTTGTAATTACTAAAATTTAAAAATCAATGTATAAAATTAAACAGGTGATTTGCTGACATCGAACTGAAGAAATAATATAATAACTCACACACTGAGAAACACACATTTTATTGATTGATATCTGACACATGATTCTAGTGAATTTGGTAACGTTGAATACGAATTTCAACTCGGTTTCGCTTTATCAGGTCCTGATTCTTGTTAACAGCCTATGGGCCATTTTTAAGATTTTTCAAAATAGGATAAAATAAAGAAGTCATGTTTGAATTTTTATTTCAAGTTT
>JABUQX010039652.1:65000-70000 GCA_015478945.1 Trachelipus rathkii
ATTATTATTATTATCATCCACCAACCCCCCTTAAGCCCTAACCGCCTTTGTATATTTACATACACTTGTGCGAGCTGTAGGCTAGCGCACACGAGCGTTCGCTGATTACACACAGGCATCAACGCATGGGAGGTGTTTATACACACCCCTCACCCCCTTTCGTTATTATTATTATTATTATTATTATTATTATTATTATTATTATTATTATTATTATTATTATTATTATTATTATTATTATTCACCATACCCTCCATTGCCCTAGCCCGACTTTGTAAACTTTTTTGTCTCATAGACCATTTGCCATGTTTTTCGGTTTTGGGTAGACCCCCTGCTTACCTGATATTGATTTTTTACAAAAAATTTAAAAAAACACATGTTGAGTTTTATACATTTATTAATTAAATTAATTAAAACGAACCAAATTAAAATTTAGTATCTGTTACATAAAATAACTAAGCAAAAAATAAATGCTTTTAGTGGGAGGGATGAACCTGATGCTTTAATAATAAATTTTCATCATTTGGCATCAATTTAGTTAGGTTTAATCTCAAATCTCCTCGGTTAATGATGTCCAGTTTTTTTTTTTTTGTTAGGAGATTGGCAATCGCGCTGAAACCCCCTTACACTAGGTATAAGGATGGAAAAGCAATTAAAAACTTTCTCGCGATACTCCATAATACGGGATAAGTAACAGGTATGTCTTTTTGAAGCCAGAATTTCTGATATCCATTTCTAAGCTGTACCTAAAGTTCTTCGTTAGTGCTTATTCCGATCAGTTCCTCTTGTAATATGACATCCCTTTCTTATATGTCACCATATGGATTGATTAGCCACTGTGGTATTACCATAGTCAAAACATCCTCAAACCTAATTTCAAAATCTGAATAGAGGGTATTTATATGTTTAACGTAGGTTGTTAGTATCTGTTACATACAATAACTAAGCAAAAAATAAATGCTTTTAGTGGGAAGGATGAACCTGATGCCTTAATAATAAATTTTCAACATTTGACACCAATTTAGTTTTGTTTAATCTCTAATCTCCTCGGTTAATGATGTCTATTCTGTTTCTTTTTTTTTTGCTAGGAGATTGGCAACCGCGCTGAAACCCCTTTCCACTAGGTATAAGGATGGAAAAGCAATTAAAAACTTTCTCGCAATACTCCATAATACGGGATAAGTAACGTGTGTGTCTTTTTGAAGCCAGAATTGCTGATATTCGTTTCTAAACTGTACCTAAAGTTCTTCGTTAGTGCTTATTCCGATCAGTTCCTCTTGTAATATGACTTCCGTTTCTTCAATGTCACCATATGGATTGATTATCCACTGTGGTATTACCATAGTGAAAACATCCTCAAACCCAGTTTCAAAATCTGAATAGAGGGCATTTAAAAGTTGAACGTAGGTTGAAAGGTCGTCTTCCTGACAGTTTGTCTGTGACAAATTGGGGAACTGGGAAAATTCTCGCCGTCCAATGTTTTGCTTCATTAGCTTAATTCTGGCAAGAAACGCTGAAATGATGGACTTTGTTTTAATCAAATTTAGACTGTCACCTTGTAACTGCAAGTTAACCTCATTAAATTTAGTAAACAAATCTGTTAAATAGACAATGTTTGGTTCCCACTTGATTAAATTTTCTTTTAAAATTGGATCTTTAGCATCCAGAAACTCTAAAATAGTCTCAAAAAGTGCAAAAAATCTTGTCAAACATAAGCCTTTTGACAGCCAGCGTACTTCAGTGTGAAGGAGTAATTGATGAAAGTTCTCGTCATTTTCTTGACACAACTTCGCAAAAAACCTCGGTTTCGGATTCGGTTTACTGCATGAATGACTAATTGAAGAGATTCATGCAATCTAACATTCAGATTTTTAGCAACTAAATGTTGTCGATGGATGACGCAGTGTATTGCTAACACCCCGGGTGCATTTTGTTTTAAATAGCTTATAAATCCACAATAACGCCCAAACATGGTAGGTGCTCCATCTGTATTTACTGATATTATATTTGATAAGTGGATTGTTTTTTCTATGAAGTAATCCTTCAAAACATCAAATATTGATTCGCCTTTAGTGTCGGTTGTCAAAGTTCTCTCGAAGAGCAGTTCTTCGTAGATTTCTTGATCCATAATGAAACGAACATATGCCAATAATAATGCTTCATTACCAGGTAAAGTTGACTCGTCCAGCTGTATAGAGAAATGGGTCGTTTGCAAATCATTACACAAGAAGCTCTCAATATCATAACTCATTTCATCAATACGTCTTTCAACTGTGTTGTTGCCTAAAGAAATTCTTTTAATGATATCAGATGTAGGTTTGTGTAAAATAGTTTTTAAAACTCTTCAATGGCTGGCAAAATTAACTTTTCTCCGATAGTATGTGGTTTTCTGATTTTGCTAAAGTAGTGAGATATTGTAAGTCTCCCGCAAACCATCATCGTCTCTTTGTGACGTCGAAGCGAATATTCTGTCCACCGTGGGTCTCTTCTGAATTTTATCTTTAAGTGTTTGAAAGTATTTCAAATCTTTACCTGTTTTATGAGGGTGAGATCTTCTCAGATGATCCTCCAGTTTAGATAGTTTCATAGCGTCATTGCTTAAAACTTTGTTGCATAAAAGGTACATAGGGAATTGCGCTGTCTTCACGAAGAATTTCTACTGCGCGTATGTGTGTGACATGATGATACTGGTATATCATTATGTACAAGTTTTTACAAGTTCAAAGTGTATTGCGACCAGAAAGCGAATGGCTACAACTTACACAATTTTATGAAATATGCTAATTTAATTTAATTAATATATAATGCCTAAAGGAGATCCACTATCGTTGACCCCCATTTGCATCTCATGGACCCCCAATATTTTTAAAGACTTTCGTGGACCCTTTGCGGGTCGTTGTAGACCCCTGGGGGTCTATATAGACCACTTTGGGAATCAATGCCCTAGCCCAACTTTGTATATTTACATACACTTGTGCGAGCCGTAGGCTGGCACACACACGAGCGTTCGTTGATGCAGTCATCAACGCATGGGAGGTGTTTATACACACCCCTCGCCCCCCCCTTTCGTTATTATTATTATTATTATTATTATTATTATTATTATTATTATTATTATTATTATTATTATTATTATTATTATTACGATTTAAATACAAAGCCGAAAAGTAGTATATAATTTTCTTGAACTCGGAGAGAGAGAGAGAGAGAGAGAGAGAGAGAGAGAGAGAGAGAGAGAGAGAGAGAGAGAGAGAGAGAGAGAGAGAGAGAGAGAGAGAGAGAGAGAGAGAGAGATATTACAAAAGACAATCCATACGCATATTTGATTATTATTATTATTATTATTATTATTATTATTATTATTATTATTATTGTTATTTTGTTATTATTATTATTATTATTATTATTATTATTATTATTATTATTATTATTATTATTATTATTATTATTATTATTATTATTATTATTATTATTATTATTATTATTATTATTTATTATTATTTATTAATACTAGTAATATTATTATATTACATTTATTATTATTACATTTCTTCTTTCTTCTTCTTTCTTCTTCTTTCTTCTTCTTTCTTCTTCTTTCTTCTTCTTCTTCTTCTTCTTCTTCTTCTTCTTCTTCTTCTTCTTCTTCTTCTTCTTCTTCTTCTTCTTCTTCTTCTTCTTCTTCTTCTTCTCAACAACAATCAATTTAATTGTTATCAGTAGTCAACGCAAAGAAATAACGATGACGCCAAACAGTCACTCCATGCATTACCGCCTCGGTCGGTCAACCATGAAACATCGCCCAACATCTAATATAGCATAACAAATGGTCGGCATCATTCACATTCTACTTATAATAAAATTAAAAGAAACTTTATAAAAACATCTGAGGACAATGAAACTTAGAGTTATTACAATCAGAATCAAGACAAAAACAACCACAATCCATGAAACAGCATCTACGCCTACAGCAACAGCACCAACAACAACAGCTCAAGAACCAGAGTCAAGCCAAAGCCACATCAAGCCATGAAACAACATCTACAACAACAACAACAATCCATGAATCAACATCAACAATGAAAACAACCACAATCCATGAAACAACATACACAACAACAACAACAGCTCAAGAACCAGAGTCAAGCCAAAGCCACAGCATCAACAATGACAACAACAACAACAACAGCCATGACAGCAAAACAATGCCAACATCATCCAGAATGCATGAAGCAGATTCACCATGTTCAATCACTACAAATTTTATTTACAGACTGCAATGATCCCTTTCCAATTTATTATTCTTCTTCTTTCTCCTTCTCCCCTTATTATTATTATTATTATTATTATTATTATTATTATTATTATTATTATTATTATTATTATTATTATTATTATTATTATTATTATTATTATTATTACTACAGTAAAACAGTAATTCAATAACGTAGTTACCTAGCAACAGGGTGAAACTTTGTATATTCATATACACTTGGGCGATCCGTAGGGAGTCGCACACGAGCGTTCGTTGATGACAGTCATCAACGCATGGGAGTTGTTTATACACGTCTACACAAATGCATATATTATTATTATTATTATTATTATTATTATTATTATTATTATTATTATTATTATTATTATTATTATTATTATTATTATTATTATTATTATTATTATCATTATTATTATTATTATTATTATTATTATCATTATAAGAGGGGTTGAAACCCTGGAGAGGTATATAGAACAATGTCAGTCAATGTTGATTCCTATGTGACCTGCTTAACGCTCTATGTCGTTATAAAGGTTCTGTGAATGCATGGAGTAATGTTATTTATTTATTTAACATCAATTCAGATATATTTATACTTGATATCGTTGTAAACATATTTATTAGCATTGTAAATATATTTAATGTTGAACATTTGTAAGTTAATAAATATTTTAATTTCTAATAATGTAGTAAAGTTTTAAAGCCAATTAATTTCACTTTCCTATGT
>JABUQX010039652.1:80000-82500 GCA_015478945.1 Trachelipus rathkii
TAATATATATATTATATATTATATTATATTATAATCTATAGATTTTTCAGCATTTACAATAATCACCTCTTAGTTTTAGTAATTTATTTTTAATAATAATTATTTAGTAATAATTAATTTATTATTACTATATATATATATATATTATATTATATATATATTATATATATATATATATATATAGATATATATATATATTAATATATATAGTTTCTAAATGTTGTTTGTTTAAAACTTTAAAGTCTTTAATAATTTTTAAAGATAAGGATATATATTAATTTGGTAAAACTTTTACTTTTTTGATTCCTTTCATTTCTGAAAAAAATTTCTGTTCAAAAAAACTTCTAAGTTCAGAAAAGTTAAATTAGGTTTTTTAAGAAAATTGTTTAGTTGCAAGCTTCTGGCATAATTCCAGTAGCTTGCCACTAAGGAATTTTCTTAAAAAACTTTAAGATAAATTTTTCTGTTGGTAGAAACTTTTTTGAAACTTTAAATTTTTTTTCAGAAATGAAAGGGATCCAAAAAAGTAGAAGTTTGTACCCATAAATTTTTAGTCTTTGGTCAAGATATGGCATGTAGTTAAAAGTTTCTTTTAACAATTTCATTTTAACCTATCTTCTGTATTACCAATTTTAAAGCATAGATTTCATTCAAAAGTGATTTTTTGTTAGGAAGGTAGCATTTTGGATATCAAACCCTTTTAAGTTGTTTATCAAAATAATTAGTCAGTTTAGTAAATGGTGTCATATAGGCCTATTTATATTATATATGCTTATTATACGTTAGTATGAATATTAGTTATTTAGTTTGACTTAATATTATCCACTAACAAACAAAAAATATAAAATAATTTTTTTACACTTTTTGTATAAATCAGTTCTTCTAAATATAAATTTAATTCATTAAATGTCTCATTATTACTTCAATAATATAATTTTTATTTTCAAAACCACCTTTTAAAAATATTAGGTCTCCGGCCGGAGAAAGCCGGAGACTAGTGTTGTCTCCGCCGGAGAAGCCGGAGACTAGTGGTCTTCGGCCGGAGCCGGAGATTTTTTAAAAAGGCCGGAACTCCGGCCAAGCCGGAGCCGGAACCGGAGATCGGTACATCCCTAATATATATAATATATTATATATTATATATTATATAATTAATATATATATAAATATATATAATATATATATATATATTATATATATTATAATATATATATAATATATATATATATATATATATATATATATTATATATTATATTAGTGATGCAGGTAAACATCCGCATCCGCGGAGCATCCGCACCTTATTAAAGATCCGCATCCGCATCCGCGCTTTGCCCAGCGGATGTTGCGCGAATGTTTATTGTCGAGATTTGGGTTAAAGAATTTTATAATAAAAATACTTAAGATGAATCTGAAAAATAAAATTTTAAAAATGTAAATAATTAGTAAAAAAAGGCTTGATATTCCAAATCTTAATGTTATCAAAGACATTCAAACTCGCTGGAATAATACACTTCATATGATGGGAAAGATGTATTGCTCAAAGAGCTTCTTGCTTCGTACGCCAGTTCGCATTCCCAAAGTTAACGATCTTATTAATTTGGAAAATGACATCATATCAACACCTGCCAGTTAAAGCTATTGAAACCATTTGAAGAAAATACCAAAAAAATCGCGCCTCTACAGCTTTTGTCTCTTATGTAATACCATTAATATCAACGCTAAGGAAGCATTTTGAGAAACCATCTTCAAATTTGGAATGATGACGGTTTAAAAGAATGAAAGATGTAATAAACTAGAGGTAGAAAATGCTTTGGTTCTGTGGAACATTAATGACCTCATGCGATTGCAACTTACTTAGAGTTCCGTGTTATAAAGCATTTTTTTTGTAACGGATATTAAACAAGTTAAAATCGATTTACTTTGTGGTTGCAGTTGAAAACTTCTCTCAATTTCCGAACAGTCTATTAATTCGCCACCATTTAAAGGAAAAAAAACAAAATCTACAGAACCAACACCTTTTACAAGCAAATCAATAACAGATTCACTGAAGAATTTTTACAGTCCAGTAGTGATGAAGAAACACACGCATTACGAAAAGATGTAATGTAAATGATTGAAAACTATCACCAAGAAAAACGATTAGATTCAAATGATGATCTAATCAGTTGGTGGAAAGTTAAGCAAAATGTTTACCCACGCTTGAGTAAACTTGCAAGGAAAACTTCAATCCGAACAGTCTATTAATTAGCCATCCATTAAAAGGAAAAAAATGAAATATACAGAACAAACATCTTCTACAAGTAAATCAATAACAGATTCACTGGAAGAATTTCTACAGTCCAGTAGGGATGAAGAAACACACGCATTATCAAAAAGATGCAGTGCAAATGATGAAAACTGATCACCAAGAAAAACGGAGCTTTATACAAATCAATGACAGATTCCTATCCAGTTGGATGGAGTGATATAATTAAGCAAAAATGCCAAATGTTTAACCC
>JABUQX010039652.1:90000-95660 GCA_015478945.1 Trachelipus rathkii
TCGGCACTATACAACCAGCACCATAGACCACTATACCATTAACTACACTCACCCAGACAGCATCAAATAACCGTAACCACTATACAACTCACCAAGCACACACTCATTATTATCTGACATGCTACTCACACCCTCCGTAATTATGATCGTAACACCAAAACAACACACCCGCCCAACAAGACACATACAACCACCGCAAACCACTGCAACATCACTTCACTACCTCACCATGAACAATGATTGAGTTCAGTCTATCTGAGACTCAGACTCCTACATCTTGACAAAAGGTCAGCTATCCGCAGGCTCTAACGGATACTCCAGGACACAACACATACACCACAAACCACCCGCTTAAACTGCATAATAAAGACCTCACTCTATCAAGTTAATGAAATTACACGATTTATCTCTTTCATTATTATTTTATACATTAAATAAACTATTAATTATAATTTAACAATTGTAGTGTCACACGAAAGAAAAAATCCAGAGCTAGCTGTTATATAAGCAATCATCTCTATCATTTATTACCAAATTACATTGTTACGCAACATATCTTTGATTAAAGAACATATTATAACTGTTACGCGCAACTTACGCTTTAAAGCCAGTCTAAATCAGTACGAATCAATAGAAGGTAGATACCTAACACCTAGGGCCATTAGTATGCTATTTGTCATTTACGCCACCACATAGCTCTTTATGCTAGATATAAACTTTTCATGCTCTAATTACTGCTTTAATCTCTATCTGCTTACCCACTGTTTTTAACTCATGTTTATACTCGCTACATAACTCACTACTGTTTACATGCAACACTCCTATGAAACATTCAATATTTGCAATTACCTACATCTTAACTGCATAATGTTTTATATTATATATCACTAATATATAATAACTATAACACATCCCCTCACACCCAAACCCCATAATCAACCTACTCCTCATATAACTCATGCAACATTATTACTAAATATAATCCATATACTAAAAATACTAACCTAAACCTAACACAATGAAATAATAATCTACTTCAATTAAACTCACATCACTACATACTCAACCCATAAAACTAATACACCCAATCTCCAAGCCTCACCCCCACTACAAAAAAACAATACCATAAACCACATAATAATAAACCCACAAACTCCAATATAACATATCCAAACCTCAATAATAACTAAATAATATATAATAGTAAACACTATTATAGTATTCCAGACAGTAACAGTTAAGATCTAGAATCACAGATTGAAGTAAAAAGGAAAAGAAAAAACATGATCAAGCAACTCATGGCGACAAAAAATAATCACGTCGAATCTAACAACGGCCACTTTCGTGGAGATGTCGAACCTGTATCAGAAACCGTGCTCGTAGAAGTAAGTATCGAAGAAGGCATTTAGACGAATTAGACCGCGAAGCACACACTGTCAGCGCGATCACTAACTGCAAAAACTGACAGCATCGAAAGCTGCATGTATGGCCCGAAAGACAGGAATATTGCCTCACATCAAACCAATCCAAAGAGCCACTATAAACGTGACTCGACTTAATATCATCATCAACCTGACACTCATCACCACATCTACATCCACACCAAAAACTAACCATCCTAATATAAACACAGCTCTTACTACAGCAACATGCAAACACCTACATAAATACAACCTCAATAAACTACAATTAATCCATAATACTATAAACTAAACAAAAATACAACACACCTAAACAAATAACCAACTAACTAAAACTCTCAACACTCAAAATAACTCGCTCACATTATAATATTATATATATAAATTAACCAATCCCACTTCAACAATAATAACTATATTCATCTTCTATTTATACAGACTGTAAAAGATGCCATCAATTAGGCGCCACAAAGGGCGACCGAGAAACCGAACATACCCGTTCAAATGAATAACAGTGAAACAATGAGGCACGCCATGCTCTTAGAATAACAACTATAATTACGCGGAGATATATGATGACGGGAACCATAATGTGCGACAACGGCTTACATGGAAGGTTGGCAGACCGAAAGATGAACTAACATCATTTCGATAACCGCAAGCTATTGATAATAGGAGTCATCCGAAAGAGTGATAGTTTCTATATTATTTCCCATTAAGCCTTATTAATAATTCATTACAGAATGTATGATCATCCAAACTAGAAACTACTAACTTAGTAAACTACAAGAAGTACCTAACAGTAAGATTTCAACAATAAAAAAAACAAGACTACACAAACATATACAACCAACTCTAACATAAAATAAACACCTAAACTATAAAACATACATATAACTTATAACACCACATACTTATATAAAATTACACTCATCAACCAAAGTCATAAATACACAGATATCATTTTTAAAAACAAAACAAATATATATAAAACTATAATAACAAACATCATATATAATTAATAAAAATAAAAAACTAGTTTATTGCTATATCTCATGGATAGACAGCTGTAGATAATATTGGTACACTAGCCAAAGTACCCCTTGGACGACCAACAAAACAGCGCGGAGGACGGCCGCGAATGCAATTAGACCCTAGTTAAGAGAAGATGCTTGAGTGAGACATAATTGAACCGTACGCAAAACGTTCGCATCAGACTAAACACTGTAATGCACCCAAACATTGAATTCTCCCAAAATACAACAATGAGTAGCCCCCTCTCTCCTTATTACTGAAACGAAGATATCCAAAACTTCGAGAAACTACTACACAAGTTACCGTTAACTAAGATCTAATAATAAATTTCTATAATATTACTTGAACAACAATCAGATTTACTAGAAAAAGTGGCTAGTCTACCAATAATAGATAATAGATAATACAGAGGATATTACCAATGTATTTTCATTCTTTTTCTCCTTTCAACAGAAATCATCTGGAACAAACCACCACTCTGCCGCAAACCAATCATGGACTTAAACACTGAGGCACCCAATGAATCTCCAAATACACATGAAGAACCCCCCACCCCCTTATCTGAAACGAATATCCCAACTTCGGAATCGGCGGTAAGTTACAATCTAATTATTACAAATATATTACTTGAAAGAAAAATATTTACTTGAAAAAATATTGTTTACATATGTATGTATTCGATCTGGTTTATGAATTTTCATTCTTTTTCCAGCGAAGAAAACAGATAACAGAAAGGGCCAATCCCGGACGGATATGTAGAATGACGAAAGCCTGTTCGCTGGTCCATCAGCGTAATCGAGGATGTTCTTCATGACGATAAAGAGGAGAGGAGGCTTGCAATTTGAACCGCCATAAACCTTCATCGGAACAGAAATTGATTAGAAAAGACGGTAACACCCGTGCCAAGACACTATTAACGCGATATAAATTTCAGGGCAAAAATCATCGACCACCACCCGCTTGACAGGAGTTACGTATCGACACCAGACGAATCTTATACTACAAGGAAATCGGACATTAATAGAAAAACAGCCGTACTAAGTAGCTGTCATTCACAGTGTGATAGAACAGGTACGAGGAACAGTGGTATATCGGGAATATACCCTCAGGGCAGGTTTCCTTTTCACGGATAGGAATGGAGGGCAATTCCATTATACGAATCCCTCATTGAAGAGATTTCTCGACCTACAATCTGGCTTAAGTATTATGTCGGATCGTATTTCTCAGAACTTCTTTCAGATCTGGTGACCAAGCCATTGCTGGACGGATTTTTTTGTTGTAGATGTTCAGATATGTCATAACCCAGAGGGTAATGGACCAATTGACCCCTTCGTCTGTGAACTTTATACACCCCTACGTGAACACAGTGCAAGTTAGATATAAATTAACAAGAATAGAAATAAACAACCAAGTAGTAGGATGCGGATTCCGATGCGTCATAGCTGACATGCCTATAAGCTTCCACACTCACGCACCTAAAAGCCAGCGTCAAGCTGCGGCCCTCCACCCCAAATAAAAAATTTCTTCCCCTCGAAATAGAAAAGGAAAAATGCTGCAATTGTTAGTCGTTGACTTATCGAAGTTCCCCTAAAGCTGAGGGATTTTGCGTCAATAGAAGGAAAAAATTACAGTGCAGGATATTGGTTTATTACTTAAAGATCGAGAACGGCAAACGTCGAAAAATGTTTAACCAGTCACGAGCAGAATAAGAGACTCACCTCTTCTTTGTAAAAGGAAGGTATCGATTCCGAGAGAAAGGAATAACACCCATTATTATTATCCTTTTCCAATGGACGGATTCCCTCAAACGATGAAGCTTCCTCAGGTGTGTAAACCGATGAGAATATCAACGGACCAGTATTTGTCATCATGCCCTTATAGATTTATACTACGAGCCATTAACATATTAATCATTTACAAAACGAATGCAAACTGAACAACGACAGTAGATTGGCGGACAATCAGTTTAAACTCATAAAATAGATAAAACAAGCTTGCAGAACGGTGACACATCAATAACACTAATTACATTGTGATTAAATCTGCACAATAGGGAAATTTCCATATAATGAGGCTTGTTCTATAAAACTGCAGAAAGACCTCTCGTGCAAAACTCTTAACTGTGTAAACCTATATGCCCCAGATTTAATGGAGATAGTAGCTGATAAAAAAGCGCAAACGAACAGACTAAGGACTGGCATGCATATAAAAATGCTGGATGTGAACCAGTAAATGGTAACTTAATGGCCTAAATATCGAAGGGTGACTAATAAATCACCCAAATGTTAATTCATGAAAGCAAAGCTACCAAGAAAGGTCCCAACAGCATGATGCTTTTCGGCAAAATCGTAAAGAAAACATTTACCTCTCTATTTACGACATCGAAAACCTAATAATCATAATTAGAAAAATAAAACTAAAAATAAAAAAAACAACAAAAAAGTCGCGAAGAGGATGGAGGACGCACAAAAACTGACATGCTTCCCTATATTCTAGTGAGTATGTTAGTATGCAATAACTGCGGGGAGGAGGAAATATGGACCAATTCGAATACACGCCAATAGGTTAGAGACCGTTGCCGGAACGGCTCAGATCTTGAAATATCTCAAACTTGAACCTGGCAAGCACAGCAAGGAGTGATAGAGAAGTGTTCCCGTCGATTCCTTTTTACTCAATTAAATATATTCAGATTTGCTGAAAAACACAAGAAGTCAAACAACTAGTTTGCGGGCTCATACTGGAGGTAGTTCGACAATCAGTTTATTTTACAGCAAACATGCTTGGCACGTTACCTACCTGTTCCATTTCCAATATCCTCCAACCCGAGTGTAACGTTGGACAGCCCAAAATGTATAACTATTTAACATACTACCACAACTATCGCATTTTTTCAAGTTTACACTTTAATTTTTTATTCCCTACCTCCTTTTCCTTCTAAAGAATTAATACATTAAAGCGATGCCGTAGATTTTATTTCATTACATTTTTATTCTTTCTAAATTTTTCTTTCCTTACCTTTCTTTACCTTTATAATATTAATTACAATGCTTTAAACATAATTCCTTCTATAATTAAACCTTTATCAATTCTTATTTCCTTACAATTTAAACAATATCATATTTTACAGCTCTTTTTTATCAAACATTTCAATCATAATTATCTACTATATCATAATAATATATTAACAATTACTTCTTCAATTGC
>JABUQX010039653.1:0-14795 GCA_015478945.1 Trachelipus rathkii
GCTAGCTTCATCACACAATCGCAATAATACACATAAAGAATCTACTAATATAATAAACAAAAAGTGAAATAACGAGATAATATAGTTCAGATAACTATATATATAATATAATTTCTTATCTATATATATATATATAGTAACACTATCGTAAGCTTATTATTTTAGTTATAAAATGAGCTCCTAAAATAATAGTTAAAAAAACAAATGTTATAGAAACGTTAAAATATAAAAACTAGAAACATAAATGTAACCTTCACACTCGAAATAATATATGAAGGATAATTATTTTGAGAGATAAAAATTACAATAAAAAATAAAATTTATAATTAAAACTATATAAGTTATATATAACCGCTATATAATACTGAGTAATTGTTAGAACTCACGAGAAAACGAAATAAAATAATATTAACTATTATAAATAATACTAATATATCATAGTAGCATATATTATAATATAATATAGTATATATATATATTTAATATATAACTAATATATTATATATATATTATATATATATATATTAAAGAATATATTAACAATATGTATATATATTATTAATATAATAGAATATAGATATATATATATATATACTAATATATATATAAATATTAATTTTATTTTGGACAAATAATTATAGTTATTTAAAAGAGGAAATTGCCTATTAGATCCTTTATTAATACCCGGTTTCTAAAAAAAGATTAGATGAATATATTTAACCGGCTATCTAATTAGAATTATTAGCTTATTAGTTATATTAATTTTATTATTAAAAATTATATGATGAGGAAGTAATATACACTACAGATAGGTTAAGTATTGCTTGCAAATTCAATTATGAGGAAGTAATAGACACTATAGAGAAGTTAATAGTTTGAAAATGAGAGTAAAATATGAACTAATAATCAAAATAAACTAAAATATTATAAAACAATAAAATCATTCAGTATTAGAATAAAAGAAGATAGAGTAATGAAAAACCCAAGTTCACCATCATGTGTAAATTATAGAAATATTAAACTCGAGAAAAAAAATCATTAATTTTAATAATATAAGAATATAAGTAAAACAAGATAAAAAACTATTTTACATTGTATTCGGATAAAAAAAATAAAAAATAATTGTAGTATTTTAATATATTAAAGTAATAAAACAAACATAAATAATAATGTAAGAATGGAAAGACATAAATAGAACACACATAGAAAAAGTAATCATAGACATCTCTAAGACCGCTTTAAATATGGAACAATTAAACTAGAACATTCGAAAAATTTAACTTAAGATTAAGAAAGACAATAATTAAAATAAACGCCAGAGAATATTTATTTTATATCACCTAATAACAAATAAAAAATATATAAATAAATAATAATTATACTAAAACATAAATAAATAAGGAATAATATAATAAAAGGATTCTTTATAACATAAAAAAGTAGCACTAGAAACATTAAACTGCATAGATATATTGTTAGATAGCTATTAAAGTTAACTTACTTGAAAGAAAACTAATAACTTAAGGATAACTCAAATAGCTAAAATAAAGATTTTCTTAAAAATTTAATTTCAAAATATTCATATTTAATCTACATATATTGAAAAAAATGTTAGGGATCCAAAACTTGGTCCATAAATGAAATAAAATTAGTTAAACATAAAGCATGAGAATATTGAAATAAATAATTATAGCTTTTATATGAAATATTATTATTCTTTCAATATATATGTATATATATATATAATAATTATTTATATATTATAGTATAGTATATATATAATATCAATAATATATATCGAATATATATAATTATATATATATATATAATACTATATATAGTAATATATATATATATATATATTATATATATTATAGTATATCATGCTTCATCATCTCCCGAAGGATCAAGGGTGTAATCAACTCGACTGTCATTGGAAGAAGAGCTTCTCAATATCAATCTCTATTAAACTTCTTCTTCTTGTGCTTTCCAACTCAGTAATGAAGGCCTGTCTAACTGTGCGATACAGAGCTAGTTCTTAAGCTGACTTCAAGGCAAAATTATGATGCTGGGTTGCAATATATTACTATATAAAGTGGGATTTCTGTTCACCCATATTTTATTTTATGCAACACTTTTAAACTGATAATTGTTACTACAACGATAAGATGAACAAAGATTTATTGAAACGAAAAATAAATATGTAATAGAACTAAGAAATAGAATGCACACACACACACGCACACAACTACCACACACACAGAAACACACACACACACACACACACACACACACACACCACACATCGCACACACACACACACAGCAACACACACACACACACCACACACACACACAGCCACACACATACACACACAACACACACACACAACACACAGAAGATATCATTTTAAAACCAATAGACAAAGAATAGTCCATTGAATTCAAAATCTTCTTTTCTTTATAAACGTCAACTAAAATATATGTTTCGCTATTTTTACTAATGTCCAATATATACATTTTTCTTTTCTAAAAATTTGCTATAAAATTTTAGTTTTAATTTCTTAAAATTTTCTAATTGTTTTTTTATCTTATAATTTATTTGCTTAAAACATTTTTTAAACTGAAATTTATGCTTTCATGTGTAGTAACGTAAAAAATGTGCACTTTACACACCCTAACAAGCAATAAATCAGGAAATTAAACCACCTTTCCAGCCCTGCCTCTCCGCCCCTCCTCCAACCATCCTATGATCTATTGATCTATGGATCTATGATTCAAGTCAAATTTCGAGTATAATTTGGATAAACATAGCATAAACATCAAGTTCTATAGCACTGAATTCCAACTTGAATATAGCTAACGTAGCAACAGTTTCAACATAATAAAGTTCTAACATCTGTAAAACTAATAATTTTGTACAACGACATAAGCCCAACACACCTTAAAGCACGAATAAACTGCTTACACATTACCAAAGTTCCGCACTTAACAACAGTATAAGTAACTAACATATGCATACAATAAAAACGAACCTATTCACACTTTGAATAAACATAACATAAAATCAAGTTCTTATACACTGACCAACGAATATATGCTAACGTAAACAAGTTTTTCACATTAAATAATAGCTAACTATAGCCATCAACTGAACTAAGACAAATAATGTACAGTCGAGCGACAAACACTTATATATAATACCATCACAAAGCACTGAATAAACTTGCTAACATAACTAAAGTTCCCATACTAATAACTTAAATAGTGCAACAAAGGAACGTAACTCTAGTTCAGCACTTTTCGAAGCATATCTCTAAGCATATCAGAGGTGTAGATCTTCACATTAACACACTATAATATTAACAAAGATTTATCGTATCGCTAACCATATTACATTGTAATAACTAAGAAATAAATAGCCACAGCAGCACACACACAAGAATATTATAGCTAACGTGAACAATTTTCACATTAAAAAACTACATAGCATCATCTGAAACTAAGAATATAATGTACAACGACATAACCTAACATAGCCTTAAGCACGAAAGAAATCTTCTGAACACTTAACAAAGTTCCATACTTAAGAACAGTAAATAACTAACATAGCATACTTGAAAAAGTGTGAATAGGTTACGATTTTGTTGCCTATGTTTAGTTTACTGTGTACTGTGTTAAGTAGGCAACTTTGTTAATGTTGCATTTATCGTGCTTAAGGTATTTAGTTGTGCGCAGTTTTCAGTTGTATATTCTAGTTCAGTGATGAGTTCTATGTGAGCTATTAATGTGAAAACATGTTCGTAGCCATATATTCTCTGTGTGGTGTTGTGTGTGTATTTATTCTTAGTTCATACAGATAGTTAGAGTTAGGATACGATAAATCTTTGTTAAATATACTATGGTAATGTGAAATTAACAGATAAGTTTTAGTATTAGGCTTGAAAAAGTGTGAATAGGTTACTTTTTGTAAGAAGTGTTAGGTAAGTTACCGGTGACATAATGGGAACTTTGTTAATGTTGAGCTTATGCATGCTTCATTGATTTCCATTCTTGTACATTAATTCTTAGTTCGTTATGATGCTATGTTAGCTTTATTAATGTGCAAACATTGTTACGGGTAGCATATTATCTTGTTGGTCGTGGTGTCAGTTTGGTGTTTATGTTTTTGTGGGGGTGTGGGGGGGGGGGTGTGTAAATGAATTGTTGTGTGTGTTTGTGTTTCTGGTGGTGGTGGCTGTGTGTGTGTGTGTGAACAAACGAATGCTAAATTATTGAGTATACCTTAATTTTCGTTTCTTGGGATATAAATAATATTATGGACGTAGTGAGGCAATGTAAAAAATTAAGGTATTTCGTTGCAAAAATTATTTAAAGAAAATTTTTTTATATATAAATCTTAAACGTAAAATCAATGATTATAAGAGATATGTTAGCAAATCTTTTTTTAGTTTAAGTTGATAAATATTTGATAACTTGTTGATAATCTTGCTTACAATAACCATAGAAAAAACTTTTTTAAAGTAAGTTACATTCATATATAATAATATAATAGTAAGATATATGTATATAATATAATTATATTCATATATATTATATATATATATATATATATAAATATATATTATATATATATATATAGTATATATAGTATGATAAATGTAGGTATTATATATATATATATATATATAGAGTATAATATATATATAATATAATTGTTAACAAAGGTGGGCACCGTAAATTATAAAGTAACGCGTGCGGGCCTGTTAATTTTCTAGATCCGTTTGTTAACAAATAAGTAATTAGACGTGGGGGGTTTTCGTTGAACAATTTAAGAGCTGTTTATCGGTAAAAAATCGTAGCGGAAGTCTAACGAAAAATAATCGTAAGCCGTTATTACCGCTATCAATATGTAGGAATATAATAGAAATTTTTATAAATTTTTCAACAAATATTCCAAGCAGGGACTGTTAATAGAAATAGAAAATTAAAATAATATATAATAATATAAAAATTAAAGATATAATAATAATAAATAGATATATAATAATAATAATTAGATAATAAAATAATAATAATAAATAAGTAATAATGAAAATAATAATAATAGGCTTTGAGATATATATATATAAGAGATAAAAAATAAATAAAATAATAATAATAATAATAATAAATAATAATATATGAATTTGAATAGATGGAATTAAGCTATCGAGAGCTTAATAATTGTTGTTCTTTGACACTAGCAGATACCTTTGACGCTATACCTATAGAATACTGCCAAAGCGGTAAAGTACCTTATGTGAATACTTAATTATATGTTTATTGTAAAATAATAGGATCATACTAATTATTACTTGTAAAATACAAATCATGTATAGTTTTTCAATAAATTACTAGACGCTCTGCTTATTAGGCTAACTGGTCTTATATATTGGTCACGTAGTCATCGCTGTGTGGGGTGTGGTGTGCCAGTTAGGTAAGGCATAGGAGTTGACTGTTAACGGGACGGGAAGAATGGTTAAGTTGTTTGGACTTCTTGGAGAAGCGGCAAACAGTCAACTATCTTTCTTCCTTCAGTCGAACACCATAAAAATGAGGTGACATGACGGCAATACAGAAACAACTATGTCAGAATCTATCACTTAAGCGGTAATAACCGTGGAAGATCAATAAATCATATAGGGTCCATTGGAAGAGAGTTTAAAATGTGGTGGAAAAAAAAAAGTGTTATTTTAGGTACTTTAAAATCGAATCTAACACAAATTAAAATCTGATAAGAAAATTTTTTATATGAGCTCCGTAAATAAGCTAGACGTTAACGGATGTAGGGACTGAAGTTTTAAACATCGTAACTGTACATTCTCAAGATGTAACCGTTAATGTGACGGCCTGTTACTTTTTCTTTTTCGATAATTAGCGAAAAAAACTAAAATAGTTGACGAAAATTTGGAACGAGTTAATAACGATTTAACGGTTTATAAGCAGTTAACGTCAGCCGCACCTTTTAAGATATATATGATTATAATAATAAATATTATATATATATTTATATATATATATATATGTAATATTATTAAAATATACTATATATATGATATATAATATAATATATATATATTAATGATTATATAGTATTTATAAGTAATATATATATATAAGCGTATACTTATATATATATATATTATGATAATGGATATAATTAATATTATAATGGTATATACTAGATATTAGTTATAGCATTAATGATCGACTTCCTTAATAACACATTCCAGCCGGGCCGAGAGTATTTTTCAAGTCCCACCGCCTTAAACAAACAACGTATCCTATCCTAAGATTCCGTTCTTCGGGAGGTCCTGTATGCACGACTCTTTTCAAGAAACTTAACTACTTTGTGCAAACTTCAAAATAACAACACTGAATCGATATCGGAAATGCTACTAATGTCCTCAGCTTTTCCTTTTGCATGTGCACTTTAAATATTTAATAAATGTTTTTGGGTCTATAAATAACACAGTATATTTCTGTTCAAATCGATTTGGTGATTCGGTTTTTTTTATTTTTCTGCCAAATCCAATATAGATGTGAAAAGATCCTTCCTCCAACATACTGAGTTCCCTCATTATGTTAGAAATACCTGAATTGGTTGCAAATTTTTGTGTATATTGTGAGTGTGCGCGACGCCCAGAACGCTTCGCTACAAAATCGTGGGCCAAACAGACACTTCAAACTTTACCTTCTGAAGGGAAATCCTCGAAGACAAACAAAAAACGCGGGAGTTTCTTTATAGAAAAAAAAGGCTGTGGTTTAATCCTCCTCTCAACACCCCGCCAAGAAAACGGCCAGAAAACACAGCTAGATGCCTCGTAAACGTCTCTCCTGAGTCCGTAGAGAAAAATATTAATAATGATATGAAGTAGAAAGTCTCACTTCACTCTTCACACAAGACATACATACGCAACGGGTTTATCATGGGGGCGGAAGGCAGTAATATGTCACCTGCTCCGGTCTTCACGAGCGTGAGTTAGGCGAGTTGTACAGAGTTAATGAAGAGAAAAATGTCAAAAAGAGAAGACGAAACTTGTCTTCTCGCGAGAAACCCAGAGTCCTGGAGGGTTTCAAGGGAACATGTCGTATAGCAACCATACGGTATTGTCCGCTATCGATTTATGCGCTGTCCCTACTCCCAAGAGTCTCTCCTTAACATACAGATACCACACGACGGTAATTGCAGACATGCATGACTTCACGATCAGCCGTTGAAAAGGTACATCACGCAGGATACAGCCCCCACTCGTCCCCGTTACTGGGTGGCTAAAAAGAACAGTTCAAAGCCTAGGTGTGCTGGATTCCTCTTCAACCGTCCGACGTGTTTCCTGTTTCGATCGGTGTAGAAGACATCCTCTCGGGGCCCATTCTCCTTTCCTCTTTCTTGTCTCCTCTGGTTGCGGAGAACCTGTGTTCACAACGGATTCCAATCTGCTAAGACCGAACCTTCTGCTGTTCTTTTCCGGAATGAGAGAGTTTGCTGTCGTGGGCTAGTTCCTTCTAGACACTCCGGTTTTCCAAACCAAGTTTTTGCACGTCCCCCTTTTCGGCTGCTAAAATTGCCTTTCGGTCGTTTCATTCCTCTCTCTATATATGGTCCCGGGCAACACGAACAAACTTCGCTTTTCTTATCTTCATCTGTCAAAGATTGGTCCCTACACTTCCTCTCACCTTACGTCAATTACTGGCTCATGTGTTACGCCCGATTTCTGCCTGTCTCAAGGGAACAACGTTCAGGTCTGCCGTGTGGCTGAACCACCAGTTTCTTTTCAAAGCTGTGCAAAGCTTGTTCGTGTTTTATTCGTCAAAGTGAAAGGCATCTTTCTTTATCAAAATCATATCTAAGGTTTGCACGTCAGACGGCAGTGAAGCGGTGCCTTATGGAAGCGAACCTAAGCGCAGCAACCAGTAAACCTGGTGTCTCTTACATCGTAGGATGGCGAGGAGGGTCCGTACTTAATGACGCCAGGACAATCTTCATTGCCTTACGGATCTGGAAATAACGCAGTCTCGCATCTGTGATCCTATATCAACGGCTGATTGTAGGAAGCTTACCTTGTATTTTTTCTTCAGACCTATTTATCTGTTTCTCGCAAGACAGACGACCTTTCATCAAATTTTCGAAGTGAGTTCCTGAGTCTCACTCCTGCGCAGACTCCTATCGTTAGAAGACTTGCGTACCGGCTTAATATGCTTTCTTAGGGGCGATTGGTCGACGTGCGGGCATAGGATGCTTTGGGCGTTCTCCTCTACATTTTTTGAAATTAAATACCGAAATTAAAATAGGATTTGTCTTGTCTTCCCCCTTTCACTCATTAGTTTATATATATTCCACCCAAGTAACTTTTTGTTTTTGTCTCGACTGTAAAACAAATTTTCGTTAAATGTTAGTTGTATTTCCGCCTTTTCGTATAAAGGAAACCTTAACATCAATCTTATGGTAAATTTTTTTTTTTCGTGTGAATTGATTTATTTAAAACTTACATAGTGGATTCATTCATTGTAATTAGTTTAATATAGTTCTTTCAATTTAATTTTGTTATAAATGATTATATTTTAGCTTATGCAGTGCTGATGATGGGTAACGTAATATACCCGAAACGTCCATTTTAATAAATGTTTGCCTTTTGAATAGGTCTGGGACATAGTAGTATATATATATTATATATATATATATATAGTATATATATCTATATAATAAATAATACATAATATTTATAAATAAAGTATGTATATATATTATATATATATATATATATATATATATATACCGTTATGATTTCTATCGAAAACGGCCTGAAGATAATTGGTGGTCCAGATGCCAATTATTTGACTATCCTCAATTTTCAGCTAAAGGTGGATGATGCACATCATGTATAGCAACGATAAATTACCTTTCTTAGTGTTTCTAATTCATCAATCTTTCGAATAAAAATAAGTTTCTCGTGTGAAATCTGCATACTAAATTTATCTGTTCTCTCTCTCTATTTATCACCTAACTCCTCTGACTATCCTAAATTCTTTCACTATCTTAATTCACAAATAGAACACATTCTCTCTTCTCCATTCTCTGAAATTATTATTATTATTTATTATTATTATTATTATTATTATTATTATTATTATTATTATTATTATTATTATTATTATTATTATTATTATTATTATTATTATTATTATTATTATTATTATTGTTATATTATAATATGTTTTATATTATATATTATGTTTTTATATATTATTGATTATTATTATCATTATTATTATTATTATTATTATTATATATTATTATTATTAATTATTATTATTATTATATATTCATTATATATTATTATTATTGATGTATTAACTGGCTCAATGGACAAAACGTCCCCCTAGGTAGCTCCTTTTCCATATATAGTAACTATATTTCTTGTATTAACTTATGGTGTAACATAACTTTGCGTTAACAAGTGAGAATAGCATGCTAAAATTTTTTGATTTCGATTATTATTATTATTATATTATATTATTTTATTTATATTATTATAATATTAATTATGTTAGTATTATTATTATATATTATATTATATCATTATTTAATTATTAATATTATTCTTGAAAATAAATAAGAAGATATAAATAATGAGATAAATATTAACTTAATTTTTACTGTTGGAATTAGAACTGGGAAATTTTTCGCCGTGTTTAATAAACTCATGAAAAGATGTGTAATGATGTTTAATGATCGCCATTGATGAGGTTCAAATTGAGGATGTGTGTCAAATGATTTCAATAGATTGAAAGGTTCGAATTAACGGGATGTTCAATTTGAGCCTCAATTTGATGCAGGTTCAATTGATGAAGTTCATTTTGAATACTCCAAGCCCCATTTTACTGAGGAAATCAGTTTTGTACTTATCTACTGACAATAAAATTTCGATTACTTGAAAGATGGCTACTAGAATTGCATTTTGTAGTATTTTTGCAAAATTGAACACTCTCTCTCTCTCATCTCTCGTCTCTCCTTCTCTCGTCTCCTCTCTCTCTCTCCTCATCTCTCTCCTCTCCTCTCTCTCTTTTCCTCGTCTCTTCTCTCTTTATTATTTATTATATTTAAGGGTTATATTTTTATTAATCAAAGGATAAAAAATATTGTATGGTTAAAAATTTAACATCAAAGCGAATTTTCCGACTCCGCCTCCGACTCGGCCTCCGGCTCCGGCTCCGGCTGCCGCTTTTCCGGCTCCGCCTCCGGCTCCGGCTTCCAAAGAAATGAAATTGGGAAGGGTATCAAGCAGGATCTTAGATATGAATACAAATGAGAGCTATTGGCTATTGTTAAGAAAGGTAACATGAGAGGCTAGCTGTTCATCACACTATCCCGCATCTTCTGAACATTATGACCAGAAGATACAGAGAAAACACTTTAAACCTAAATTTAATAGTTTAAATGCTAAATTTGTTAAAAAAACAAATTTGATAGAAATATGGACAAAATACCTAAACACTAATGTAACTCTTTTCCACTCTAATAAAGAGGATTAATTTTGATAAAAATCTACGAGTGTAACAGCTTAAAACATAAAACAAAAGTTTAAAATTGGAAAACATATCTTTGAATACACGTATGTAGAAAACTTCAAACGGATACGAATAATAATATACTATATATTATATATATAATATATATATATATATATATATAATATAATATAAGTATATATATATATATATATATAATTATATAATATATATATATAATAATAATATATATATATATATATAATAAAATAATTAAAACACACTCACATACAAATTATTTGAAGCATCCTTTATCCCGTTTCTGTGATTAAGTAATTAAATGTACTGTAGTACTTGTAATTAAGCTTATGTATTATTTTATATTTAAGAAATATTAACAATAAGAAAAGGTTATAAAATAATAGACATTCATGAATACTAAGATACGATAGTGATTATTAATAGATTTTCAAAATGATAAATAACTAATCAAGAATAAACTTAAATAAATTAATAACTAAAATCATTTCAGTTTTAGAAATTAAAAGAAAGTCAAGGAATGATAAAACCCAAGTTCACCTCTGTGTTAATGACAACTAACTGAAGAAAATAACACGATGAATAGAAACACTTTTAATAAAAAAAGTAAACATATTATAGCACTAAAAATAAGTAGAAAAATATACTATAAATTTAAGAACAATAATAAATTATCTTAACAATCTCTTGAGATCGTTAAATATGAACAAAATTAAACTAATAAATATTAGGAAATGGAATGAGCATATATATTTCTTAAAGACGTAAATTAAAGCGGCTAAAAAATAAAATAAATATGCTACCTATATTATAAAAATGAATAATTATAAAATAATATAAATAATTACTAAAAAAAAATAAGAAATTAATATAAAAGGATTTTATAACATTAAAAAATATGCATAGAAACATTAACTGAAGATATATGTTATTAGCTATTAAAGTTTAAACTTACTTGTAAAAGAAAACTAATAACCTTGAAGGATACTCAAATAGCTAAAATATATATATAAATATATTGATCATACAGCAAAATTTGAACAGAACAAAATTGTTATTCTTTGTTTTATTTAATTTGGTGTGTGCAAATAATAATTTTTTGAACCTACTACTGTAAACTTACACTACACATTATATAAACACATATATATTATTCATTCTAGGTAGATATCTATACTGCGGATTAAGATCACCTTATGTTGCCAGTCACCACGGTCCTTTGCCAATGTTCTTTGCCATTCAGGTCCACGAACCTGACTATGTCATTCACCAATATTGCTTCTTTTAAGTAGAATGGTGAGCATCCGGTTATTGTTAACTCTGCGACGCGGAGTCCAATGTTTGAATCCCGCTGTGCGAATTCCAGGATCAATTTTGTACACCTGTTTTCAGTTCATCTTGCAGTATGTCCCTCCCATTTCTATTTTAAACTTTTCTTGTTCCTTATGACATTGAGTACCTTAGTCTGTTCTCTGGTCCAGGTATAGGTCTTTCTGTCTCGGGTAATACCAAGACTTTACCGTTCCATGTCACTTTGCGCCACCCTAAGCCTATTCTTTGATTGAGCAGTCAGGGTTTATGTTATGTTTCCGTATATCAGAACGTGAAAATACGCTGGTCGAACACCCTTTTTTTAAGGGATAGTGGAAGCTTGTTCTTAAAGATCACCCTAATCCAGTCAAACTCATGTCAGACCAGTTTAACCCTTTGTTCGCTTTCCTTGACGGTATCATCCTCATTTTCAAATTCCCTGACCAAGATAAACAAGATAGATCTACTGATGTCTAATTCTTTACCCGAGTCAAAAATTCAACTTGCCTCGACATACCTGGCTTTTATTCATGGTCATTCTTAAGCCAAAGGACTCATCTACCATTTTCCTTTGCAGCTTTTCTGGATTTTGTGAGAAGAGAACTATTTCGTCTGCAAACTTGAAATGGTTCAAGTAGGCCATACGGATTTTCAGTCCATTCTAATTTCCGAATGACTTCTTCAAAACAGGATGAAAACAGTAGAGTGGAAATTGTAACCACTTACTGTACTCATTTTTCTGCATTGAAAGTTTGTTTACCTTTTCTTTATTCATGCATATGGTGTCAGCTGCATTTCTGCAGTCTTTACCCTTATATGATGTTTTTAAATATTTCTTAATTAAAAATATTATTAAAAGTTAGGTATAATTAGTCTTTGGAAAAAATAAAAGCATCTGAAGGTTTCCCTTATTAAATAAATTATAAATATGACACTGCTTTGAATAAATAAAGAGCTCCTACGCCATTCTTTTCCAAAAAATATTCATTCATTTTTTGAATTATTCTGTTAAAAAATAATGAATAAGTAAATATACACACTGTAAATCATATCTTCCTAGTAATTTGTCTACAGACTCAAGGAATATATTCTTAATTTTTGAGATTCATCTAAAGGTTATAGGATTGTGGAAATAGCAAGATAGTGTCATAATTCTTACACGTCTGACAGAAATTTGATTTAGAAGTAATTAAAAATTGAAGAAGTGACTGATGATATTAGGTTAGTTCAGCATATTTTTTTGCATTGATGTGAAGAATAGAATACATTTTTTTATGTAGATTATATTACATATAAAATTAATAAGAACTAATAACAATGTCGTTCTGCCGACTATTTTTTTCAAAAATGTGGGTTGTTGCGTACTGACATGAGAGGAATGGTTTGCTTAACACCGGTTAGTTAATAAGAATATAATATAATAATAATAATAATAATAATAATAATAATAATAATAATAATAATAATAATAATAATAATAATAATAATAATAATAATAATAATAATAATAATAATAATAATAGATATAAAAGAATAATAATCAATAATAATAGGTTAACGTGATGTTAAAATATTATTTTTTAGACAAGAAGAGTTGTCAGCTAATCAGCCATTACTCAATAATTAAGGTCCAATAGAACATCAGAAAGCGAGAATTTTTCCTTGCATATAGTATCTTGAAACATTTCATGAACACGTTGTGAAATAAAACCCTCCAAACCATTATCAAGTACAATAATAAAGGTACTTAAACAATAACTAAGTTATTTCTCATGATTCTATAATAATTATACAGTTGAGCGTCTGTGACAATATGACTGATGCTAGCTGTAAAAACACTAAAAAATACAATAATTATATGGTCATTTCCTACATTTTGAACACATTTAAGAAGGATGACACTTGAATAATCTGGGATTGATTTTGGATTTGAAAGTCTCCTAAAATACAATTTCCAAAACTGAAACCCTTATGAAGAAAAAGTGGAGGAGCAATAAAAATTTATTTTCCCCGGTCCCTTTTCCAAAACTGGTGCAGTTATAACAGAAAAAGAGGGCGAGCAATAAAAATTAGTTTTCACATTCCTTTTTCCAAAACTGGTACAGTTATGACCAAAAAAAGAGGAGGAGCAATAAAAATAAAATTTTCCCGTTCCTTTTTCCAAACCTGAAACAGTTATGACAGAAAAAGAGGAGGAACAATAAAAATTAATTTTTCCGGTTCCTTTTTCTAAAACTGGTACAGTTTTGACAGAAAAAGAGGAGGAGCAATAAAAATTAATTTTCACATTTCTTTTTACCATTAAATCAATTAAAACAGAGCTGAAAAGGTTAGCTTTTCTCTCTTTTAAAATATGTAGTCGTAGTCAGCCGTTCTTGATCTGGGCCTCGCTATGTCTTCAAAATGGGTCTGCGAAGGCTTGAAGAAATGTTATGATCTTTTGCAATTGAAAAGAAAGAAGGAATAAATAATTGAAATAAAGCAAGGAAAAAAAACGTAGAACAAAATCATAATTTCCTTTGTTTGTTTGTGTAATACTCGCCTTTTTTAAGATGTTTCAAACATTTTTTGCATTAAAAAAGCGTAATTTCATTTTTTGGAGATAAAATAATAAAAAATGAAAATTTTACGCATAAACAAAGAAACATTATATAAATATCTGATGTGATTTAGGTATTTAAACCTTGAATTACGGAAAGGTCAGGAACCAGCCACTTGGCTCAGACGTTTTAAAACTTTAAGAGTGAAGTTGCTTTTCCACTTTACTAAATTTAAACACCTGTTTTGTTCACACGATATCCTAGTAGAGGCAAAAAAAGCAGGATTAGATTCAAAGAAACCAGGAAATCTGGAAAGAAGATGAAAAAAAACAAGAGAAATTCACATAAATAAGCA
>JABUQX010039655.1:0-22500 GCA_015478945.1 Trachelipus rathkii
GATTCTTAGAAATGTTTTCTTTCCAGAGATTAACAATCTCTTTCATTTCTCGCGTTTCATTTATACTTTTATTTTATTTATTTTTTTTTGTAGTTATATATATTTTCTTTTACATCTTATTATTATTATATATTATTTTTCTTCATTTCTTTTATTTATATATTTTTATTATTTATTTTTATTTATTTTTTTTTTTTTTAAATTATATTATTTTTAGTTCTTCATCTTTTTCATTTTTTCATTATTATTATTATTATTATTATCATGATTATTCTTATTATATTATTATTATTATTATTATTATCTATTTATATATATTATTATTATATCATTATTAAATAAATTATTATTATTATTATTTCTATATTATTATTATTATTATTATTATTACTTATCTATTTTATATTTACTTTATTATAGAGTCTGCCCCAAGATAAAGACATTAATCCCTCTGCATCTGAACAATATCCCAAGCGTATATCGAGGTTCCCCTTGCTTGCACAGCAGACTCTTTCTTGCCTTTCATAATTGACAAAGCTGCTTTCTAAACTTGTGGAGGGGGTTCTTCTGGCCAGAGGAAATACGTTCACATTTGATCATATTTTATTCTAACTTCTACCACGGCCGGACTTATAGTTTACTTTTCCTCGCTATTATTTTATATTACTATACCTTTTCATTTTTCTTTGCGATTTCAACGTCTCTATATATGTTTCCAGTTTCGGATCACAAGCGTCTCTCGATATTATTCACACTCACACCCACGAACCGATCCGTGGGGAATGGAAGAATATGATTCGCAAAACTGTATACTTGCTGCTTCCCGAAAATGCATCCTTTTTGAAAAATTGAAAATGCTGTCCTCCCAATGTCTTTGTAGCATAAAAAGAATCTAATCATTCAGACCGGATCATGTAAAGCGAAACGACAGTAAAGTTCGCCTACTACTAATCGTTGAAGAATAATTAGTAGATGAATATAAATGCATATTCAGTGCTAAAGCGGCTAGGAAGGTATCTGTTTTAGACGGTTGCGCCCATTCTATTTCTTACGCAAATGTTTTGTATTTTGTAATCAACTTTCCTTCATACAGGTACTTGCGTTGATTGGGTTTATACTTTTTATACCCCGTGTGCACTAAGAAATAGACAAATCAAAAACTTCCCGAAGATTGCTTTTATACTAGACAGGATGATGGACTCATCAGTGGTTACAAACTCCATCTACTATTGGTCACTTGGAAATGAAGAAGAGGCTTGAATGAGACGATGCACATATAAGAATAAATTTTAATATTATATCTTATATAATTATATATTTATATATATATATTATATATATTTATATCCTTGTGAAATAATAATGTAGAATATAGAAGTCACATTCCTTTAATAAAATAGTTCAGTAAATAATATCTTTATCCTTATCAACAAAAATGCGTAGCAGAGATTGTCAACTTTATTTACAAATAATAAATTTTCTCAGAAATATAATACCAAAATATATTTGAGAAGCAATTAAATAGAAAATCAGTCTGTAATAGAATCCTTTGAGACGAAGCGTGTTCGTGAACGAAAATCAAACACGCACACAAAACTGTAGAACTGATCCAGATGTCAAAGTATTAATCATGTCAAGATTCTAGTTCACTGTTACTATTATGGTATGTCGTATGAACTATAACTTAGACATCTCAGCCTGAAGCAGAATATTGTCCACAAATATCGTGGCTTTTCTTATTACTCCAATTACAAATCTCTATCAAAAAATTCCACAGCCATAGAGTATTTACACGACGCATAGCCAACAGACAAGAATCCACTTGGAAGCCGATTGCATATAGGATCCCCCAACTCAACTTGCCATTTTTTATAAACATCACACTTGGAGGAGAGAGAGATAAACAATCTTCTTTAGAATAAAATTACCATCTATTTACACAATCAAGTGTATTCTTGAAACTTCCACAATATTACGATTTTCGCGATGCTTGACACGAAAGACCTCAGTCTTGCAATAAACACTTTATTATCTTGTAGAGTATAACAGTAGAAATATCTTCTTGTAGAATCAATTATCATTACCAACATATGATGAGTCGAATGATAATTAGACTGTACTGTACTTCTGCGACAGTCAGAATGACCGTAAAACAATGATAGCGGAATCTTATCTAATCACACACGACCAAAGGAAAATAATAGCTTGTCTTAAGCATAGATTCCGCAATACCCGAATAAATAATTAGGAATGCTGACACACTTTTTATAATAAATTATTTCACTTGAAAAGTAATACTCACGTGAGCTCTTACTTTAAACAACATTAGATTAACTCAATAGCAAAGCTAAAAACACGAATAAGCACTTTCTGCGTAACCAGCAGTTTCCATGTAACGTCCTCTCTCGCACCCGAAAACACGTCAGACTCTCCTCCGTACTAATAACTGTACACTATACTATATACTATAATAATATTCAGGGCTTAACAACAGGTGGCGCAGTTGCCCTTCAAACCTACTTTCTATTATACCAAAACATTAAAATTAGAATTCTAATATATTGTTTTTCTCTCTAACCTATATGCAGTGGCTCCACACCTCCCAAAGTACATGATATTTAATCTAGGCACGTATATATAACACCGTATATATACTATAATATATAAATTATATCTTACTCTAATATATATTATATAATCTATATAATGATATGATACATATATATATATATTGTCTAGGCGACATATTTCTTTCAGATAAAACACTTTCGTAATAGATAATTATTAATAAAACTCATTTTATTTTATACTGTTATTCCAAGTAAGTGCTTTTATACCAGATCCGAAATCATTTTATCAAGTAATCCATATGAATATATATACTATATATATGGTTATAATTATAAATCGTTATATAGTACTACTGATAATATAATAATATTACTATAATATATACTTATACTTATATTAATTTAATAATATCTGATATAATAATATATTTATTATACCATAATATATTACACAAAATATATATTATAATTAATAATATATAATATATATATAACTATTATTAATTATATCTTACTAAGTCCAGAGCAAATATGACAACTTGTGACAAGTCTGCTATACAAGCTCACTGAATTTCAAATTTCATTCTATCTATAGACTAGTTATACTAGATTACTTATTATCTATTCTCTCGTATGTAAAATAAATATATATATATAAATCCCGTATATATATTAATATATTTCATAGATATATCAAGCAATGTAATGATAATCAATTCTTATCGACGTTATCTACTCAATTTTATATAAATAGAGGATTACTTGATTTTTTATTGTTTCTCCTAATATTTAAACTTAATAAATAATAATATATACTTAAATGCTAACTTAAATAAGATATCATTAACACTAATAATAATACGTAGTAACTCCAATTAACTTACATATACCACAACGGTATATAATAACTATATCTGATTTCAGCCTAATTAGTCATAGTAAAATTTATAAGTCTACACAATATAGATAAACCTAGTATATATATAATATATATTATATATATATATATATATACGCATAATTTTATAATATTAGGATAAACTTACTACTCCTCAATATTGTTGTAAAGCATGAAAAATTGAAATTTCAAAAAAAATTTCCCTAATGATCATAGTTTTTGATCAATGACTATCTCATCCTAGGCAATTCATTCCAAACATTAAATATGCTACTCTGTTGCTAAAGTATTTTCTCAAATCTTGACAAAATGCTTATTTTTTATTTTCCTATTGTGACCTCTAGTTTTTAATCGAGGGAAATAAGTCAAGCATGGAGAACTTACTCTCCTCAATATTGTAGAAAGCTGAAAAAAAATTTCATAAATGGGGATCCTCTCTATAAAACAAAAAACAAAAAAAAATTAGGCCTTGTGTTCCTGTAATTTCATTTCATAATTCTTTTCATTTAATTCCGTAGATTATCCTTGTAGCTCTGCAGAGAACTGCCTCATTCATGTAAATCATGTATCATAGATTAGGCGTGCAACTGTTTGTAATCCCAAATTTTTTTTTTTCTAGCTTCTAAGTATTATCCAGAGATTTTCAAACTACTTATAATAACTAGTCAAGTTATTTTGTTTGTTAACAGACTCCAGTCAGTTCTCATTCACGTCATAAATAGGTTTTGAGTTACTTATGTGAAGAAGTTAATACTTTTTACTATTGAAATTCATTTTTTTACTTTTCAACCCAAAAGAAGTGGCCTAAGTTATGCTGAACTTTTATACATTCATCGTATTTTTAACAGAAACACTCAATTTAATATCATCATCAAATTAACGAATGCTGTATTTTATTCCCTCATCCAAATCGTTTATATAGACTAGGACCAGAATTGGTCCCATCACAAAACCCGACAAGAAACACTTTTTGCCAGCTCTCATGATGATTTATTACCATTTAGTTAGTACCACACATTTTTTTTCCTTCTGTCACAAATATTTTTGTCAAGTAGTAAACAACACTCCCATACCACACTTACTGTAATGACTTGTTCAGCAGCAGCCCAGCATCCATGAAGTAATTTATCAGATATCTTGCAAAATACTAAATAAACATCAACTGATCCCTATTGTGCGTGTAATATATATCATATATATATATATATATATATATATATATATATATATATATATATATATATATATATATATATATATATATATATATATATATATATATATATATATATATATATATATATAATATATATATATATATCCAGAGGTGGGCATCGTTCTTTAGTCCCCTAGTCCGCTCCGAGCGGACTACCCAGACATAGGTGCGGCACTTAGCGAGGAGGTGCGGAGACGCATCATGCGCAAAGTAGCGGTCTTCTGCCCATGCGGATTCCAAAAAAAGTTTCCGCTCTTTTTGTCCGTTCCGCACCTTTTGAAAAATGAAAGCTACAGTTTACTTTAAGAATTCTTATTGGTGATAATAAAGAAATATCAATTTTTATTTTAAGTTATAACTAATTATACCTTTTAGTCTAGACTTATTGTTTTTTTAATAATTAAAACACTTCCAAAAACAATCTCAACTTCCTTTAATGGTACCATATATAATAAATAACATTTAGAATTGATTTTACAGACTGAATATATAGCTACATGTTTACCCTCATCTATCAACCTTGTGTAATTAATTATCTTATCTATTCTATAAAAACTCAGCAAGTTATCTAAACTCCCTTCCTGTGTAAAACCCAAATAGTATATAATATGACTTTTATATTCAATATTAATAATAATATATATATATAATAGTATATTATATGTAAATATATAATACTTATATACTTCCACATATACATTTATCATGATCTAAATATAAATATATATTATATATATATATATATATACTTACAATACATATATATATATAATAACTAAATTTATAATAAGTATATTATATATACTATATATTATATGTGTTATATATATATATAGAATATACAATATAGAATATAATTATAGATATATATATATATATATATAAGTATATTATATATATATATATATATATATTATATATATATTATTATATATATATTATATACTATATATATATATATATATATATATATTTGGGTTTACACATAATTGATTTAATATTATATATATATTATATATATATTATAATAATCATATGTGACGTATACATTTACAAGCTATACTTTAAGAAAGTATATAATAATATATAAAAAATAAAAATATACCTCACTAGAATATATAGCTACCGAGAGCTGATACTCTCTAAAGTCGCATAAAGATGCTGCACCTTATAAACGACATTCGATCCCTCATTTTTTAGCACAGAAGATCGAAAACGGCAATAAAACTAGTTTCAAGAATTACTAAGTACCATATATTAAAGGCGTAATCATGAACGGAAACACACTAAGAAAAAGCTCCTGTGAGATGTGGGTGAGTGTCTAAGAGTTTGGAATAGGCTCTGAGAAGTTATCACAATTACTTCAGTTCTCTTGAGCTGATTATTGTGTGGGAACTAGCAAAAGATTCTGGCCATCTATAATAGTAGAGCGCACCTTAATCGAGTAGGATGTATATGTAATAAGAGCAAAAGAGATGTACAACTAATCAGAGGTTCACACACTTAATACCAGAAACAACTCCTACTCACCAAATGGACGGACCATGGCTTTCCTGTATCAAGCAAGGTAAGCCATGTGAATCTTTGTTGAACTTGTTCATTAAATATAATAACAAATAACACACTTCTTCTCCTAGATGTCTTCTCTGCTCAAGCAGGATGAGATTTCTGTACAGTAATTTAGTACTGCGCGTAGAGTCGGGACCATATTAACTCCTCTCGAATTGCGTGCGGCAAATTTAAGTAGCTTTTGCAGTCTATGATTGATCTGTTATATACTAATTATTGCCTTATTATAATATTTGATATGTCAAGCTTATAATTTACTTTTTTGACAAGTAATATGCGATCATCTTGTATTCTTTTGACCATAATGACTCAATTGAGTGCTTAATTGACATAAGATGTATAGATAAATCTTAGTCTATGATTATTATTTTTTTTATAAAATTATTATTCTATTCAATTTTCATATACTAATTTTAATTATTATTATTAATTTTTTGTGTAAGGATATATGTGGGGACAGTAATTTAATATTAACACCTTTTGTGAAGTCGCAACCATTTTTATCGGAAAGACGTGCGACTTGCGATAGCGCAATTATTTATTAGGATCTGGTGCCCTGAATAAGGTGTGTGGAGTGAGTGTGAAGCGCATATAGCGGACGGTTTTCAGATAGTAGCTCCAGAATCAATCTAAAGTAGGATGACGAACAGCTACGAAAAAACGAGATTATTCACCTACCCCGACTAATCATAGAGACGGCTATAAGACTCTACCCTTTTCTTGAATGTTATATTTGTATATCTATATTTATTTTTTACGTTATATTATTTATGTTGATATTTAATTCCAAAAATTATAAGTAATATATGTATAAATTAAAATTATTACATAATACAACAGCACTTAAATAGTCTTACCTCAATGAAAATCTCTCTCTATATTTTTTTCTCATGGCTTCTTACCATTTCTATATATATATTAATATATATTAATAGATAATATATACTATATATTTATATATACATTATTAATATATATATATATATTAATATATTAATGTTTATTGAGATTAAGACTAGGCCTCATAAATTCGATTTCCTGTGGTCCCCCGTGTTCCCCCTGCATAGGGGATAAAGCACGTTCATTAAGAGCGTTTTTTTTTTCCTTTTTTGTTTTATTCTTTTAATTCATATTATATATATATTATACTATATCATATAAATAATATATATATATATAATATATAATATATATTAAATATATATATATATATATATATATACTAATATTCATATATATATATAATATTATATCAGTAAAAAATCATGACGCATGCTATATATTGTGGTTAATATAATGAACTAAATCCCTAATTTCTTCAATATGAACTTGAAACAATATCTGTAAAATCATCAACCTGTATATTATCATTAGCTCCCTGCTGTGATTTGTGAAGCAAAGTTTGTATTAAAAACGTTGACTAACTCTGCATCTGAATAAATAAATTTATATCTGAATTAGAGAGACCTATTTTTAAAATTTTTGTTAAACTCGTCAAAAACAAAACCACTTCCACAGTGGGTAGTACTTCCAAATGAGTTGAGCCAAAGCAGGGCTTGCTATCAAGCCTAGATAATCTTTGCATTATAATCCACTTGGTTGGGAAATACATGTAATACAATTTCCACTGACCAAAGGTCTACCATAATGTAGTAGGTGATGAGCCCCCCCCCTCCCCCCAAATTCATGGAATAGAGGTTCGGTGGCAACAAACTAACTAACTTAAAGAAAAAAAAAATAATAAATTCTTCAGGTCTCTATTACTATATCGCGAAACCCCTTAACTGATTGAATTCATCTCTAACTTTCCTATCCTATATTCTTCCAAGTATATTTCCACTACTTTCCTTGATTTTTAAAATGTCCATATTTTTCTTAAATTTTTTCCCCTTATATCTCCACTTCACCATTTAGATTTTCTGCATTTACCCCTAATAGTCCTGACCCTGAAACGGTAACTTTGACATTTTCTAAATTCGACTTAAATCTTTTTAACATTTCAAAGCATTTTCTTAAATAGGAGTATTTAATTACTTTTGTATTAAACGGTAGCGTTACGTCCCCTAAGTGTAGGGAATGTTAGGATCTAAAACCAGGATGTCTATTTAAAAAAATATATTAAATCTTTAAAGAAAGGAAACAGTAAGATTTGACCTATGTAAACTGATAATAAATTTCAAACATTTCATTATTATAATGTCAGACTTAGGCTGAATGTTGACATATAATGGTTAGTGTGGCTATGGTTTTAGTGTTAAATAGTGATTAGGTATAAGGTTAAGTGTGATATTGGCTATATAGCTCTTAGAGTAAGCTATAAAATATAGGATATGGAATAAGATCTCACATAGGTTCATGATTACATAGCGATGTAGAAAGGCTTATATTGCACTATAAATAATCAGAAAGTCTCCTTAGACATCTTTTTGTATAAAAACATTAATACATTATAATCTTATTTCACGTGTTTGTGCTAATGCGCTTCATTAAATATATAAATAGATAAATAGAAGAAAAAAAAAAAACACAATGACAAATATGAGATGAGAAAAATTAAAAATTACAATAGACGAAGGTAAAAAATAACATAATAACACAATATGCTTACTAAAAAAGCATATGTTAGAGATAAAGTACGATGAGATCTTCGTCATCTTTTCAATAAAAATATAAAACGCTAAAAAAAACAAAAAAGCAAATTGTCTCAAAAGTTTGACTACATTCATGAACTCAATATCGAGTATCAACGAGTATTGTGCGAAGTAAAAGAAATGAAGGAAAAGTCCTATTTAGAGAAACTAAAATACGGATTAATAGATAAGAATTATATAAACATTATAGAATCCATACATAGTAGATATATTTTAAGATAGTATAAGAATACATTAATATACCAGGGAATAGGTAATATATAAATATACCCAAATCTGCAAAACACCTATACCATACTATAACTATTGAAAACTACGATACCTACACTATATAACCATTACAGCCTAACATATATATATAACTAAGATAATATTATATTAAAATAATATATCATCATATAACCTGACATTTGACGAGTCCATATATGTATAAAGCCTCAATGCATATGATCATAATATAAAAATACATCTTACTTAAATATGAAATGATAATTTAAATATAAATAATAATATATCAGTAATTAATCATCAAATTAAACCACACATACACCCCAAAAAACACTAGACAAAAATAGGACTATTGTATATTAGATACCATAGTAATTATTATACCGAAAGTGGTACTGCAATTATTATTAAAAAACTGTTCAATATATATATCTCAAATAATATGAATTTTGTACAATCAGTGCAAACTACTCACTAAGAATTAATCACATACTTAGATAGGATAATATATATAATATAAGTAAGATAAGATATAATATAAAATAAAATATACCGTAAATAATTTAATATATCAGCGCAACAAAATCTACTTAAAATGTAAAAAAATGATTAATGAATCGCTGAACTAGAGAGTTCAAATACAAACTTATACTGTAATGTTTCGACATCTACACAATAACACACTAATGTCAACCTTTTATAAGCTCATTAAATACAATACAGTGTTCCAATGTTAAGTAAATATATTATTACACTCAATACATATATTAATAATTTAACACGTAAGTGAATGTAATAACACACTATGTAAACAATAATACTTATTAGGAAAATATAAACCAACCAAACCGTATAAGGAGTGTGTACTAAGACAAAATGAGCCCCAAATAATGATATACCAAAAATCACAACTATGATCTATATATTAGTCATAAAATTATCCATAATATACTTAAATATAATATATAAATAATAATTAATAACTATCATAGATAATATATAATAATATATATAAATATTAAGAATATATATATTCAATAAATATAAATTAAATTATAATAATATATATATAATAATAATATAATATATAATATATATAATAATATATTAATATATATATAAGATATAATATATATATATATATATAATAGAATATATATTATAATATAATATATATAATAATATATATTATATATAATATATATATAATATCAATAAAATTATATAATATATATAAAGGACCAAACAAAGAAGTTACCAGTACATTCCTCGCATATACGCATGAAAATATCTCGAAACTAAGATAGGTATTCAAAAGAAAATCATGATTACATAACATCAAAATTGGTAAAAAATAATTTAGTGATAGAAAAAATGGAAAAAAAAAATTATTATACTATTTTTTTATATTTTATATTTTTTTTTTAATCTACAAAAACATCTAGGTACAAGAAAACTATAACATATATGAAATCTAACAGTCAAGTAAAAAATTCTTTAGAGAGGCTCGAACCAGAATGGTGTGAGTAACAGAGGGGGGGCTATTCTTCTATATATAACCATACACTCAGTAGAAGGAAGGAGGGGAGGAACACCGCAAACAATACCTCAAATTACAAAGAGCGGGGTTCCAGGAACCCTCCCGGATAGGAGGGGAAAATAGTCCTAATAAACAACCGTCGTCCCAAGGAGCCGAAGCCAATACCAGACACTTTGCATCTTATTAGGAGCGGTTTTAACACCTGGAGGTAATATCCATTATTAAGTTTAATAAAAAAAAAAAAAAAAACTATTTTATAATCATAATATTTGTACGCACTGATTCTAAATATTTATTAAAAGTTTTTCTTGATAATCCATAGTAGTTTGGAAGATATAAAAAAAATAAAAAAAAAAGCAGTTTTTATATTTTAATCATCTTCTTTACAACTTCATAACGCTTGAGATTCCATAATTTGATATCATAAGTAATTCTTATGTACCTATCTATAGTTTCGAGATGTCATGCGGGATAATCTTTAGTATAAAAATAAAAGTATTCAACCATATAATATATATAATATAATATAATATATATAAATTATAATAAATATAATATATATATATATATATATAAATATATAATATTATATTTATATATTATATATTATAATATAAAATATATTTAATATTATAACATATAATTATATACCCTTAATCAATTATAATAAATATATATATAAATATAAGGAAACCCATTTTCTATGATTTTACACAATGGTCAGATTATTGAGAATTATTATTTATTTTTTATGTTATTTTTTTAATATAATTAGCACTACTAATATTTAGACTTGTTCAAAAGATATATTGATAGTAACGGAACCATGAATTCAAAAGTATTGAGAAGATAATTTTAAATAATATTTAAAAGCTTGTCTCTCTTATTATTAAATATTGTTAGTTTGAGAGACTAATTTAATTATGTAAAAGGTAAAGGCTTACAGAAAAACCATACATATTTGGGAATCAGCGATAATAAAAAAGCTATATATTAAATAAAAATGTATAAAAAAACAAAACAATAAAAAAACACATTTTATTTCAGCTACAATTAAGATGATGTACAAAAGTGTAAAGGCTTCAGAAAACATTAAAAGCTTAGAAAGCAGTGATATAAGCAATTATTAGCATGAATATGCAATTAAAATAAAGTATTATGATAAAGAATATAATATTACAAAAAAAAAAAAAAAATTTTTTAGAGGGCACATAAGCAACAAGAACAGAGTGACAGCTGGGAACGTATTTCTATACCACACGATAGGGAAAGGGGCGGATGAACCCCCGAGACTAAAACCCAAAATGAATACCCAAGGGAGAGCGGGGAGTAATCAAGAGACCCTCATCACGCACCGGGGAGAGAAATAGGTCACTAACCCTGACTTCCCTCAGGAAGGCCCGAGAGACACCGGAACTACCTGCCATATTATTGAGCGAGGCTCTTACCCTTGGGTATTCCTTTAGTTTAATAATTAATAATATATATTAATAATATATTAAAAAAAAAAAAAAAAATTTCAGACTTTCGTTTGGGTTACATATTTCATAATCAAAGAAGGTAAAATACTATTTTACCTTTTAAATTTATGGTTGTATACTCAAATAAATAATAATCACTTGTGTCTGATATTTTTATGTGGTATAATTTCAGTTTAATAAACAAAAACTGATACTTAGTTAATATTTTCAGGGCTCTCTTTCTTCTTCATTATCAAAATATTAACGTTTGAAATCATTCGATTTGTTATAAATGGATAAACTATTTTAAATAAAAAAAATTACTTCCCTCTTTATTATCTTGTATTTAGTTAGGTTCGTCCAAAAGGTGTCCCGTTACTTTCTACATTAAAAAAAAATTTAATATGTAATATAGTTTCTAGATTCAGATTTCATCTTCCCTTAACAAAGATACAAATACAAATTATTTGTAGAGTTTAAAACCCACTCAACGTTATTCAAATTTAATTTTAAAAGGTCTTCCAATGAGTTTATAATTTTTTTTATTCATTATTAATAAAAGATTTAACAAACACAGTTTTGAATTCTACAAGCATCATCACTTGTGATTAATTTTATCTTTTAAAATTTAAATTCTAATATAAATGCTCGTAAGCATATCAACCAGATTAATGTTTTCTTAAACGAAAGTATTTACACCTACCTTCTATACTAGGGTATAATAATAGGGTCAATAATAGCGGGGCAAACACGTGAGATGAAAATGGAAACGGGCCACACACCTATATATATAATATATAAACATATTTATAAAGAGTCACTCTAACAACCATACCCCATATATTGCTATATTGAGGCCATCAACAGCTCACTTCAAATACACAGAGTTTGCAAACGTATATATAATATGTCTCTCTTTAAAAGCATTTCTTAAAACGGATGCCTCCACGGCACAGTGGAGGCCGTGGGGGACTGGGAACTGCACTATAAGAGTCAACATGCTAATTTAATAAAAGTCAATACCAATATGGCACATCTATAAAGTACAGAATTAAGATCAACATAACAGACCAGAATCCAATATGCATCCTCATCATATCTTTCCAAACTGTTCGGACCATGCGATAATGCTTAACCAAAACTCAGTGCGATTTATTCGCTCGTATTTGAAAGAGCCTAAGAGCTAAGCCGGATTGAATAATCGGTAAATTTTGGTAGACAGAAAGAAGAATTGAATTTGGAAGCCTTGAAAGTTACGTGATCTTTAACCAGAATTGGAGTCGGCTTTGAAAGTCACGGGGTCCTCAACCGGAATCGGAGTCGGCTTTGAAAGTCACGTGATCCTAAACCGGAATCGGAGTCGGCTTTGAAAGTCATGTGATCTTAAACTGGAATCGGAGTCGGCTTTAAAAGTTAAGTGATCTTCAACCGGAATCGGAGTCGGCTTTGAAAGGCGTAATCCTAAACCGGAATCGGAATCGGCTTTGAAAGTCACGTGATCTTCAACCGGAATCGGAGTCGGCTTTGAAAGTCATGTGATCCTAAACCGGAATCGGAGTTGGCTTTGAAAGTCACGTATCCTCAAGCGGAATGGGAGTCGACTTTGAAAGGCACGTGATCCTCAACCGGAATGGGAGTCGGCTTTGAAAGTCACGTGATCCTCAACTGGAATAGGCTTTGAAAGTCACGTGATCCTCAACCTGAATTGGAGTGACTTTGAAAGTCACGTGATCCTCAACCTGAATCGGAGTCAGCTTTGAAAGTCGCATGACCCTCAATTGGAATTGGTGCCGGATTTCATTAAATTATTTTGATCACTTGGTACGCAAGTCTATTATAAAATTTTTACTAGCCTAGGGCTAGGTGCTGACATGCAATTTTTAGTTGTGAAACAAATTGGTTTTGTAAGTCATTCACTACCAAAGGTTTATATTAATAGCGAGCACAAATGCAACTGGAAATCTGTCCAACTAATAAGTTTGTGTTTTGAAACAAAGTGATTGATTGCGCAATGAATTGCACCTTTTGTGCCGCACATTTTAAAACATCGGAGCTCATTTGCGCATAACAATGAAATTCATGTTCAAAATGAACAATTTAGTTACACGTGTATGCATGTATCTTCTGCTAATAGTTTAATTGGGCATGTCAGAGCAGATTAGGCAATGGCGGATAAAAGTGCTGCAAAACTGAAGAATTGCATATCAGCGCGTAATTTTAGCATTTAATAAGAGATCAATTTTACTCGTAACTTTCCTCATTTTCTTAAATTGCGAATCTAATGTTTTATTTTTGTCTACAATGAAAATAAACGACCAGAATACAAATTTTTAGCTTTTCTCAGAATTGTTTTTTTTAAATCTATTTCTAAACTTTAATATCTGAATACAGATCCTTTTTAATTTATTCTTCTAAGAAATTTACACCACGTAAATTTTAATTAACCTTTCTCACTCTCTTTCAAATTTTTGAAATCCCATTCAAATTTTTTTTCATTCCAGGGACAATGTTATTATCAAGCAGTCTACCTTTTGCATATATAGCACGGCTATCAATTGTTTTTAACCTATACAACAAAGCTATTCATCGGAAGGATATAGAAGATTATAATAAGTTGTTTTGTAAGATACTCCACCATTTCTCTTATTTTAAGTTTAGAACTATTACTCCATCTCTTTTATTAATTTTAAAGATACTCCACCACTTCTCTAATTTTAATTTTCAAACTATTACTCCATTTCTTTCATAAATTTTACGAGTTCAAGTTGACAATATAAAAATAATAATTAAAAATTAATTAATTTAATAATTCTTTTTCCATTTAGTCATTGGCAACTTTGGGTAATTTATTAAAAAAAAAAGTTTATGTAGCTTAAATAAATAGATTTTAAAGAATACTGTACCAAAAATATTAAAACTTGAGTTTCCAAATATTAATACCGAACTATTTACCCTTTATAATATATTTTCCTCTTTACATGAAACTTTCAACATTTCTTCCTATTCTAATACTGCCCTAAAAACACTTACTACCTACTGGAGCTGTCACCCCCTTTGTAAAGGAGATGCAAATGTTGCTTTACGTTTGCCTGTGAAATTTTGTTACAGGGTTCTTTGTCATATAGCTATAAATGGTAATATTGATGATGCAGCAAAAAAGCAGCAAACGAATTTGCCTACCTTTTTCTTTGAGACTACTTGTGATGCCTTCAAACGTCCTTCTTTAAGAAGTGGAAATAGGAGTGGGTAAACAAAATTTTTTAAGCTGAGGCTTATCAAACTAGAGCTGTAAACACGAAAGATTTCGTAAAAGTCATATCAGGCTGACACATTTTTAAAGTCTAATAGGAAGCCAGTTCTGGGTGCGAAGAGTCTGATAAGTTACAACCTTGAACCGTGTCCGCGTGCATTGGTGAATGTCGACATCATTAAGTTTTGTTCTTTCTACTACTTCCCTCTATTCCAACTGAAAAGTCAAATGGCCAATTAACCCATATTTTTACCAATCCTAATATTTCTTATCAAGCACTTCTTCATTACTTCCCTTAAATACAAGATCAATGAAAACCAAGTTGCTTATCTAGAATCACGGCAATTTCGCCTAGAAACGCAACGCTGATAAAATCAGTAAATAAATCAAATAATCAATAACAAATTGTTCTACACAAACACAAGCATTCACAAACAGCTATTTTCTGATCAACTCAAATTTTTTAAAATTTCTCTAGCCTTTCCTTACGTAATCTATAATAGTATCTTATTCAAACAATATGTATACATCTTAAATCTCATTCTTTGAACGGAATATAAAACCTCGTATAATTTTTCCTTTTTCATAATTAACAGCATTAATATTTTGCCACCTTCAAGCAGAGGTCCAAAATTCATCCTATACTTGAATTACTTCCAAAATTTCAATTACATTAAATAAAATGGCAAATAAAAAATCATAAAAAATAAATTATATTTTAATAAAAAATAAAGCTTTTCATATTCACAATAATAATAATAATAATAATAATAATAATAATTGCTATAGAATATAGATGTGCATATATTCATCAATGTGTCGTCCTCAAATCTAACACCGTTTTCCCGGCAACGTAAACTCGGCTTATATTCCGGTCATCACCAAGTAATAAAAATTTATGAATCTTATCTTCGATAGTATCCTGTTAATATATATATATTATATATATATAATATATATATATATATAATATATTATATATATATATATAATATAGTATATATATAATATATATATATATATATATATATATATATATTATATATATATATATATATATTATATATATACAGAGGCCCACAAGGTCCCTTTCGCAGTAGAGTGGGCAGACCAAAGTCCGAAATACGTTATAAAAGAGTGAGAACATTTAAAAGGTAGTGATGAAAAGAATAGGGATGAAGCACATTACAGACCTCACCTGAGGGGTGCAATATATCCTATATATATATATATATATATATATATATATATATATATATATTATATATATATATATATATATATAATATAAATTATATATATATATATATATAGTATATAGTATATATTATATATATAATATATAATATATAATACGAACGCCTCGTGGCGGTAGGAGTTTGGACGTCGCCGACTCTCATCGAGAAGAACGCTGGTTTTCAATCCTCGCGGTAAGCAGTCTGAGTTTTTCTTCTAGGGAGCAAGAATTAAACTCTGCTGTGAACACGTGGTGACGACGGCTTGGGATAGCTCGGGCCCCTTAAAGTTTCGATTTCCTGTAGTCCCCTCGTGTTACCCTCTGAGAAGGTAATAAACCGTTAAAAGAAGTTATATATATATATATATATATAATATATATATATATATATATATAATATATATATATATATATATATATACTATATATATATATATATATATATATAATATATATATGTATTATTATATGGTGAGCAACTGGAACAACTGTCCGAGTTTAAATATTTAAGATATATGTTGGATGAAAAGGGAACGGATGATGCAGAGTGTAGTAGGAAAGTTTTGAATGGTAGGAAGGTGGCTGGTGCAATTATATCTTTAGTGGACGTAAAGGGACAAACTCTTGAGTGCGCTAGGGTCTTACATGAGAGTATATTGTTACCTGTGTTAATGTATACTAGTGAAACTATGGTCTGGAATAAGAGGTATAAATCTAAAGTAAAATGTGTTCAGATGGACAATCTTAGGGAGGTGCTAGGTGTGAGAAGAATTGATAAAATGAGGAATGACCGCATTGGCTAGTTGTGTGGTGTGAAGAAAGGAGTAAATGAAAGTACATTGAGATGGTTTGGTCAAGTGGAAAGGATGGATGATAGTCGGTTGATTAGGCGGATATATAGCGGTGAGTGAACTGGGAATCGACCGGCTGTGAGATCGAAGAAAAAGTTGATTGAGTTAGTAAAGGAATGACTGAAGGAGAGGAATGTGAGTTTGGCAGATGCGAGAAGAAAGGCGCATAATAGGAGTAAATGCCGGGATTTTGTGAGGGGACATGGTTGTGGCCCCTGGGCCAAGGGATGAACCCTACATTGATGAGATGCCACGGTGAGGGTCCGTCGCAGTCCCGTGAAGCTCTGGGGTGGATTTTTCTGACTGCAATGGGTTCTCTCTTGGGAGTATAAATGGGGCGGTAAGGCTGGGCTTTCTTTTCGACTTGCGTCATATTCTTCTACTACTTTTCTGTTTCCAGTGCATGCGACGCACCTTTGTATTAATATACAACCTAGCTAATTTTTATATTATTCCCCCATCTACATCTCAACATTGTCCTCGGGATTATATCCCCAGACCTATCCCTTTTAACACAATATAATAACTTGATATTAGCACGGGACTTCAATGCACATCACCCTGCATGGTTTAACACTCACTCACACGCCCCATGAGGTGACACACTTATAAACAACTTACATTCGCTCAGTGTCCTCAACAACAGAAACCAACCTCGACAACAAAATCAGAACTCCACATCCCCCGATATCTCCTTCTGTTCCCCCGCAAATCTAAGTTACCACAACTTGGCAAACCTTTCATGCTCTCTCTTTAAAAAAAAAAAAAAAAAAAAAAAAAAAAAAAAAAAAAAAAAAAAAAAAAAAAAAAAAAAAAAAAAAAAAACATTAACCTTATAGATCTAGAGTCTTTCCAAATAACTAATTTTTCCTCTCTCAACAATGCATTACAACACTTAAAACCTTAAAAACTCATAAGCTATATGACATGACCAAATATCCAATATTCATCTCGAATACATGGGAACCAAAGTCATCCCAACAATAACTCAAACATTTAACGTCGCATGGCAAACTAACACGCTCTTCCACCACTCTGGAAACACCTACATATAATCCCTATACTAAAACATAACACCCCCCCCTCCCTAACAACCCAATTTCGTATAGTCCTATATTCATTACTCTCTTGTCTCTACAATATCCAAAGTACTCGAAAAATTAATCTTAAATAAAATATCCCCTATCATCCCCCTATCAGAATCACAACATGAAACATCACAACAAAAACTCCCCACTACTACTCTCACAATCGATCTAACTTAACACATCCTTACTGGTTTTAAACAAATTCATCCCCTTCTCGTACTCTTCTAATAGCCATAGACACCAACAAGGCATTTGATACAATTTCCCGTCACATCTTAATAAACAAAATATTAAACAGATATAACCATCAAAAAGAAAAAAAAAATAATCAAATTTCCTATCCGATCAAACGATCAAAGGAAGTCACACCTCCCGAACATACAAATTATATAATCGAGTACCCCAGGGAGCCATCTTTTTACCAACACTCTTAAACCTCTTTATAAAAACCTTCTATAAAAATTAATAGCTATGCGGACGATCTGACAATCACGGCTCAAAACTCTTTACCCTTTTTAGGGGGCTCAAGCCGATGGGGGACGGAGTAGGGGACGTTTCATACCCCGGAGGGGATGGTCGGAGGAACCCCCGCGACACCCAAAGACCAAAGAGCGGGGGTTCTGGAGACCATCCCCGGAGGGGGGGATTAGTCCCCCCGTAGTCCACCTAGAGGCCGAGAGACCCCGACTCCTGACATCGGGGCGGTCTACCCGTGGGTTCTATAAATACAGCAAGCAGAGAACTACAACAATATATAAACCAACTGGAAAAATGGCTAACAACAAATAAAATGACTGCATCACCTCAAAAAAATCATTTATTACATTACTCATCTCAGACAGAAAAGAATTGAACAATAACCCAGCAGTTTTCCTATCAAACAATAGACTTCCTATTAATAAACAATACGATCCTAGATTTGACTTTTGATACACATATAACATTCCCCCCCTCACTCACACACACACACACACATATCAGCGAAATTACTTCTAGAAACACATATAAATTAAACGTGCTGAAAGCATGAACTCTAACAAACTTTGACAAACATAAATAGACCCCCACAATAGTATACAAACAATATCTCTGTCCCTCCATAAACTACGCATCAGTTGCCTGGGCGTTCACTATATCACAAATTCAGAAACTAGAAACCATACAAGATAAAGGTCTCGGAATAATAATAGGCTGCCATCCCACCACAACCACCCACCATCTACTAACAGAAACAAAACTTCTCCCTATAAAAGCCCGTCTTGACACTATAGGCTGTCAATTTTACAGTAAATCCCTATCAATAGAACAACCACTAACACCTAGAAGGAAAAAAAAATCCCACAAGCCTAATACTATTCTAACAAATACAACACGTTTTCCCCCTCCCCCCCCAACCTCCAGATACCCCCATCATTAAGAACGATTTATGCATATCCAAATAACACCATACTTCGAGTACGTCCTCCCGATATATCCCCTACAGAACAAATTTTGAACCGTCAAAACCGAGTAATTCTCTTCTGTCTCCGCTCGCTATGGGCACCATCCCTCCTCCCTTCAGGAATACAAATATAAAATTCATAATGCACCCTTCCCCTACTGTCAAAGATATCACTCCCGCCCCCCCAAAAAAAAACGATGACCCAGAACATCTCTTACTAGACTGATCTGATTTGACGAGCATCAGATGCAACTTGCTTTAATGAATCTCTGGGTCCAACCTACAGTTGTGGCACAATATCTCGGGATCGCCCGCTTCTCCTAGAAGGTAGAAGGGAAGCGGGGGTCAACAGTGAGTGAGTGAGTAAAACTAAGTAAGTAAGTAAAAGTAAGTATAAGTATGTAAGTAAGTAAGTAGTAATGTATATATATATATATATATATATATATATATATATATAATATATATATATATATAATAGTATATATATAATATATATATATATTATATAATATATCAGTAAACGAATGTTTGAAGGAGAGAAATGTGAGTTTGGTAGAGGCGAGAAGAAAGGTTATAACAGGAGTGAATGGCGGGGGATTGTGAGGGGGTATGGTTGTGGCCCACCTGGGCCAAGGGATGAACCTTACATTGATGATATACCATCATGAGGGTCCCATCGCTGTCCCATGAAGCTTTAGGGTGGATTTTCTTGCTCTGGATGGGTTCCCACTAATTAATGTATGAGGGGGCGGTAAGGCTGGGCTTTCTTTTCGACTTGTGTCATGTTCTCTACTGCCTTTCAATACAATGCTCGTCACGCACCTTACTCCATTCTTGGGAAAATATAAGGAATAGAAGGAAAGAAGAAGAAGAAGATATAATATTATATATTATAATATATATTATATATTATATATATAATATTATATTATATTATATATATATAATCTATTATATATAATATAATATATATAATATATATAATATATATGTATATATAATAATATAATATAATATATTATTTATAATATAATATATATATATATATTATATATATATAATATTATATAAATAATATATATATATATATATATATATATATATTATATATTATATATATATATACTGCTAGTGTTTCAATATAGAGTGTAGTCTAACAAGGATCAATACCGACTCGGAGGCACGTTTCATTTCAACACGGTGAAAAGCGCCATCCATTCTATTTTTCGTGTATTTACTGGTTATACTTATATTATAATAGATAAAATGATATCCACTCACTCTGCCATATGTGAAAGAATTGAAAAGGAAACGAGCTCTAATAAAATGTGTAATAAACAAGATGGAATAAGAAAGAACTGTGAATTAATAGAAAACATCTGCAGCAACTTTATATTAATGACACACTGAAAAATAATAAACTGAAACATTGAGAGATTTACCACATCTGCATTCACAATTGCTAGCCTACCACCAATAATATTAATACTAAAGATTTCATTTACCATCCTTACATAAACTAATACTGAAAAATAATAGGGCGCAGGGAAATAGTATGATAGATAATGAAACCATGGGTCAAGGGATAAACCCTATATTGACGAGATGCCACAATGATGGTCCGTCACAGTCCCGTGAAGCCCTGGGTAGATTTTTCTGAATAGTATGATTGATAATGAAACCATGCAGAATTAAATAATATTTTTGTTGAGAGAAGTGTCATTACATTAGCTATGTCTTTAGGAAAGCATAGTTTTCAATAAAGACAGGCAACTATAACTTTTCAGATATCCAATTGATTTGCTAATGCTATCAAAAGAGTGCTTAAAGAAAAAATAATTGAAGTTAGATGTTAGATGAAAGAACAAACGCAATACCTCAGAAGAAACAAGCATCTTCAGAGAAACTGAAAAGAACCCATGGGCAAGAGCAAATGATGCTAAAAGGAAACTGATATAAGATATCTTTAAAGAAAAAGAAAAGATTATCTATAATCAATTCCTCATAAAAAAAGAGGAAAAAAGAAAGGAAGGAAGTACATTCAAAAGGTGACTCAAAACAAAATAATTCTCAAAAAGAAACACGACGACTACTAGCACTATATATAAGAAAGGAGTTACATGTTGCCTTTTTACAGCTAGCAAAAATTTAACTATAGTAAAACTATTCTATTAATACAGCAATCAAAAAATAGAATCAAACCCACCTTCGTGAATATATCGATTGGGCTTCCTGGTGTCGAAACGTCAATCAACAAGGCGTCAAATTCTTTGTCAATTTCAAAATTTCCTATTTTGTTTTCCATATTTAAAACTATAATAATAATAATAATAATAATAATAATAATAATAATAATAATAATAATAATAATAATAATAATAATAATAATAATAATAATAATAATAAAATAAATAATATAATATATATATATATATATATATATATATATATATATATATATATATATATATATATATATATATATATATATATATATA